>JANHZU010005466.1:245358-257887 GCA_032468055.1 Acrochordus granulatus | reverse complement strand
TGGACCATCTTGCCCCTCGAGCTGAGGGCTGCCCTCTCCCTGATGGCCTTCCGGAAGGGCCTTAAGACCTGGCTCTGTGAGATGGCCTGGGGCTCCAGGGGGGGGGTGCTCATTATCAGCATGGAGGTGGCTGATGGATTCTTAGCCACCCTCACCCCCCTTTTTATTTATAAAATCTTTTTAGCCTACCTCGCTAGTCTGCCGGTTTTTTTGTTTTAATGGGTTTATTTTTATTTTTAAATGTTTTAATTGTTTGTTTTTCATGTTGTTAGCCTCCAAGAGTCTCTGGATTTCGGTCGCATATAAAATTAATTAATTAATTAATTCCATTAATGGGAACTGTTTTCAGTTTGACAATTAAAAGTTTTAAACCAGTCTAAATATGATCTTTGGGGATTGCTTATTAGAAGGTGTGCATGATTTTCTAAAGTTTCTGGGGCTAGTATCCATTTAGTAACTTCTGCTACATTCTTCCAAGTCTATTCTCACCTGGGAGTTATTGCTGTTGAGCATTTATGGGTAGATTTAATTCGTTCTTCTAGATTTCCAGTGAGGTGCCAGGATTAAATTTACTGGATAATGATCACTTTCCAGTCAAGAATCTCATTCCATCCTCCATAAAAATTTCAAAAGATCACACAATACTATCTCATAATCAACTTTGGATCTTCTTCCTAATGCCCAATAAGAGTATTCTGTTGGATGGTCCCCTCTTAGGGAACCATTGAAAATATATAGGTCCAGGAGTGCAATCATCTGGCATAAAACTGCCAGGCTCAGGCTCAACTAATGTAATGTTGACTCAGTGGACTTCTACCACCATTGCAACCCAAATAGAACACAGAGAAATTTGGAACTCTGAATGTGTTATCTAAATAAGGAAAAAAAAGGAAGGAAAGAGAAATTCAAAGTAAGTGTTACTTGTGATTTAACTCCCTTCATAATTCTCCTATGTTCTGTTTTGGTTTTTCCTTCATCAAACTTGGTTATGACAAAATGGATCATAGGAAGAAGTATATGGAAAAACAAGCCTAGAAATTATAAACAAAATCCTGCCATGGTGCTCTGATGGACAGATGGTTTTTTCTCCAACTGGTAGCAAGCTGAAGGGGAGCGTGCAAAGCCAGAAGCATGCAATGCAAATTCATAATCAGGGTGGCTCCAATTGGGAGTAATCTGAAATGGTCAGTATAAAGGCAGGAGAGGGGACAATTTTTGCTGATTCAAAAATAGGTGAATATCATTAATTCAGCAGGTCTAATGATGCGTAGAAAGGCTGGGATCTGGGACCTCACATCTGATCCAATATTGAGCTGGCTTGAGCAGGCATATAATAATTCTATAATTCAGAATACTAGAGTTGTATCACAAATATTAAACAGTTATTGTTTTGTATACGATCTTTCTTTTTCCCAAAAAAATGCACTGGAGATTTTCCAGTATTCATAAGAACAACTGATTAAAAGCATCCAGTTATAACATTGTTCCATGATTACCTTCCAGTGCCCAGAAGAGGGCAATGTAGGCTCCCATGATCTAAAGTACTATAGTAAAATTGCAAAAAAAATTTGCAAACTTTCTTAAAAAGGCAACTGGACTTTTATTATTAGATGCAACTGGGAAATGTTTCAATTCCCATTGAGGAGTTTTTTTCAATTCCATATGAAAAAGGAGAAATGGTAAGGAATACCATTTTCTCAAAATAAAATAAAATTTTATTTTATAAATAAATTTTCTCAAAAGGGGCAGGAAACAGGATACCCTGAGTTCTCACAAAAATGCTAAAATGGAAGGTTAGCAGTAAAGATTTTGAGAGAATCTGCTGAAACAAGCAGTTAAGATGCTGGATTGTTGGCTAGAAGGTCGGCAGTTCGAGTTCGAGACCCAAGCACTGCCATGCAGCAGGGTGAGCTCCTGTTGTCTGCCCCAGTTCCTGCCAATTTACTAGTTCAAAAGAATGTAAAAATGCAAGTAGATAAATAGGTACCATCTCGGTGGGAAGGTATGTCTGTGCTCCTCAGTGTACAGTCATGCTGGTCACATGACCACGGAAGTGTCTTCAGACAATGCTGGCTCTTCGGCTATGAAATTAGATGAGCACTGGATACCTCGACAGAATTGGAGATGAGCACCACCCTCGAGACACGACTGAACAGGGGAAATCTTTACTTTTATCTTTTATGAATTGTAAAAAATGGATTTTATTTTTTTACCATGTATGTATAATTTACAATCATTTGGTCATTTATTCACAGAAAAACACCTATCATGAACTATTCTATATTAATTTTACTCCTTGCTGCATCATATAGCCTCTCTGACTTTCGTAACTAACATTGCATTGCCTGCAAAAAAAAGTACACACACATTCATGTCTGCAACCAACAATGATGTGGCTACTTATCAATAGTAACACAAATGTGGCAAATGAGATAAAAGACACTTCAGATTTATTTTCTGTGCCACTGGTTTTGCAACCCAAATGCATGACAAACTTCTTGGGCCAATACAAAAGTGCCCGTAAAGTCTGCTTGTTTGAGCTAGACAGCATCTTCTCCAGCCCATCAATGGGGAGAACTGGATAACAAAACTGGAGGTTCCTCACTCCTCTTCATTGCATTAGAGGAAAAGATGGTCATAGCCATCTATTCTATAGAGCCATCTAGCTCTATTCAATAGTACAGTAGATGATTTGGAAGAAAGAAACTGTTGTGAGTTTCACTTTTGGAGCTTTGCGGGGGCGCAATCCTAGAGGCAGAATGCAGGACAATGTAAAGTAGGAGCTCCCACCAGAGGACGATGACCCCCTTTGCAGCTTTTCAAGAAGTACTTGAAAAACTGTTATGCAGTATTTTCTCTGGAGCTGTTGTACATGTGGAGCTAACTGGCTCAATCTTCAAGAATAATAGGAGCTCCACAACATTAGAAGGGTCATAAGCCAAAAGGCAGGCAAGAAATTGAAACTTGGGACTGATTAGAATATTCATGAAATAGAAGAGTCTTCTATATGCCTGTTCTCCTTTAGAAAGAGTTTTCAGAGGGTCATCAAGGTTGGGTGCTCATTTGCCGCTACTGTTGACATTGCATGTCAGACATGGGCTCCTTCCACTTTTATCTAGTGAAGGACCTTCTTCATCGCAGTGTCTCCCATTGGGCAGCCCGTGGGACAATTTTCTTATGAGTCACTTTCTTGGACCTTTTCTCATACTCCTTTGGTATAGGAAGACTGTCCAAAGGTTTCTGTCTGAGGTGGAAATGTATCTGAAAGAGAAAAAAAATAATTGGAATGCCGTCATTTTGGGTACAAAATGCCAATTGTACCATCACCCTCTGCCAGATGGAAGCTTGTCACATGTCTTTTTTCCATTTGGAAACAGAAGTCAGTTAGACAGGGTCCTGTGGACAAATTAAAAAACGACAAAACTATGCAGTAATATAACAAGAGAGAAAATATTGGTCAAATTTCCATCAATGAATCAGGAAAACTGCATTCTAGGAAAATCATCTATCTATATGTATATATTTCAATTATTATAGTTTTTAGAAGAAATTTATGGTCTCCAGATTGATAGTGTATTATTTTTGTTTATAAAATTATACACTTAGAGCTAAGATTTAGATTTTGATGTAACTAAAAAAAGTTGACAATCTTTCATCAGAAAAAAAACTGGGCCAATGAACAATGTAAGAGACATTTCATCCTTTGGGGCAAGCAATGATAATAAATTAGCTCCAGATTTGGGCATATTTGCCAGTAATGAAAAACTGCAACATTTCCAAGGAATGCTCTGATCAGTGCCAGGCAACTGGACCTAGGTGTCATATCAATTTCCACGGATTCTTCAGATTAATGGTATGAAGGAGAAAATGTGGGAAATTAATGTTTTAGCTAGAGTGAATCATTTCACATTACTGCAGGGGCAGGGAATTTGTGGTCCTTCAAGTGTTGCTGAACTACAGCATCCCTGACCTTTGGCTATGCTGGCTGGGATGGCTTGGGAATTATATATATAGTTCAACAATTGATTCATCTCCAATGACTTCTGAACCAGCTTTTTCTTTTAAATGGAGTCCAACTAGGGCTAGACTGTATGCTATCCAGAGTCACTTACCCATGAGATGGGCAGTTCTGTAAATTAGATCAATCAATAAAAAAATAGGGCACCAAAGTTCTGCCTATTGTTTAAGAATAACCTTTGCTGTTGATGGATAGCACAATCTGAAACATATTAGCTGCATTGCTTTCCCAGCCAAAGCTCTTTCTGGTTAGAGAAGCATAAATCAATGCTCTTTACATAAGCCATCTTTTTAGAATTAACTTGATTCCAAGACAGACTGTGTGACTAATGGATATGAAAAGATATGGGAATATAATTTATACTTAAGAAGAATGCAGGAAAGATTCTCATGTTAGTTTTTTTTCCTTCCAATATGGAAAAGATATATCTGGGGCTGGAAAATAATTTCCCATTTCCACAATATTTCACTTATCAAGATTTCAAGATGTGTTGCATTTGAGAGAATGCAGATAACCTCTTTTTCCTTCCTTCCTGTACTTCATCCTTATCACTGGAAGTGGGAGAATTGTGCTTTCTTTTTCCTTCAGTACTCACCAGTAAGGGCTCAGCTGGGCCAACAGTTACCATCACAGTCTGGGGTTGATAACCATCTGCTGATGCAGTAATTCTATAGTTACCAGGCAATAGCAACCTGAAATAGTCACCATCTTCACCTACAAAAGATAAGAAGATGCTGAAACATGAAGATGATAAAAGCTTAGTTTGAAGAACCCTAGAAATATGAAATTCTGCATACTGGAATTGGAATTATTGATCCACCACTGACACTCACTTATATGATATTTTTCCCTGCAACTGTACATGTATATGAATGAATGAAATGGCTGCATTGGAAGTCAAACAGTTTGGCCTTTGAAGAAAAAGAAAAGGAAAAAAACCCACAGCTGTATGGGCACTAAGATGGTAAAATGCAGCCTAGGAGAATCAGAACTCTTCAGTCATATTTTTAAAGGTTAACTGTTGGTTTAGATGCCTAAGAATAATTAATACAAATATCACAACTCAAAAGAGTGGGACAGGAGAAGCTCCTGTCCATAGAGCAGCCTGACTACTTCATATGTATACTTCACACAGAGACTTACATTATATACTCTAAGCTAATAGTACAATACTACAAAATCAGATGTTCCCTGTATTAGAACCATGCCAGACAAGAACAATAAGTTTTCCTCAACTTGATGCCTTCCTATAGTGTTAGGACTACAACTTTCATAATTTTAAGAAAGGGAAATCTGATTGTAAAAGTCCTTCCAACAAATCTGGCAGGCACTAGTTTGAAAAGTGTTTTCAAAGGCTTACCATCTTATTTCTGACTTTGTTTACTAAATTCTAGAAATTTTTAAAATTCACATTACAATGTGGTAAATGCCAATGAAATCAATTTAGGCACCCTTTAAAGGAAGAGCTTTAGCTTGCATTAGGTTGAATACTAACCTGTGGTGACATCATGGCCAATTCCTTCAATAGAAATGACAGCTCCTGCAAGTTTGTTGTTGTTTTCATCTGACACCAGGCCTTTGATCCCCTGGTGAATCTGCGCAACAGAAACAATGAATAACCTTAGGACTAGAACTATGGTACTTAGGAAGAATACAGCAACAATTCATTTTGTCTCAAACTTCATTAGCAATGGGGTTTATTTAGTGGTCTGAGAAAAGGTCTTCTCCCACTCCACAGTGATGAACTCAGTGATAAAACACAAATGTGGTATGTGCAAAAAATCCCAGGTTCATTCCTCAGCAGTTCCAGAATAGATAGAAAGAACTTCCAGAGGAAAAGACTTCTGAAACTCTGGACAGAGTTCCAGAGTTGCCATGTATTCTCGATTAACTTATGAAGCTTTTTGGATTAGAAAAGAAAAAAATTGAGAGTGCATTTCCCTCCATCCTCATAATGAAAAATTATGTTTAATCAAGATTGTATTATCTCTAGGAAGACTTAGGAAAAATTGGGAAGGTGCTGGGAGTGGTACAGCCATGGTGGGAAGGCACTGGGAGATTTGGAGCAGTGTAAGAGCTGGCAGGAAAGCACTGGGAAGACTGGTGTTGGTGTGCAGCAGTGGCAAGAAAGTACTGAGAAGATGGGGGTGTGAGGACTGGTGGCAAACATACTTTTGTGCATGTGCAAAATGGTAAATAGGCTTTTTTATGCATATTCAAAAGTACCCGCAGATTTAATGGACATTCAAGCAGATATCCCTTCCCCCCACTCAAAATGCAGTGGTATACCTACTATATTTGACAATGAGAACACATAATTTTTTAATAGCCTCTTCCTCCATCATTGCCATGCTACACTGTCAGCAGCCAAACAGCTAATTGAAATGCCAGCAGCAACCAGCTGACTGCACACCCATCACCAACCCTCTGATAGCCCCAAGTTGCTAAACAATGCAACCGCTCATTGCCTGTACCTAGGGCAGACCAGCCCCATTACCCTACCTTTGGTATACCACTGTCAAATAGTCCACTAAATCAAGGGTTTACAATATAACGTAGCATCTTATAAACATGGGAGAAAGAGGAGATCAACTTTTTAAAAAGACTTGCCAAAAAGCAGGAGGACATTGTGGCATAATTTTGTTACCTCCTCTATATAGGTGATAAGGGCATCCCGATTTGCCAGCCATTCATATTCCAGCTCCTCCTGTGGTGGGAATTTGTTGCAGCTCAGTTCAAGGGTAATTTCAAAGCAGTTGGTGTGCAGGTAATTGAAATCTTGCATCCCTAAAAGACACAGAAAGCTGGGGATATATACGATTTAATCTGCAATATAATTACTATCCAAACAAATATTCAGAATGGTTCACAGATCAACTAAAATAATAAAACAATAAAGTATAACGCTAAGTAAGCAGCAAACCAAGATGAATCAGAAACAAAACAAAAGAAACCTAACAAAGAGCAGGCCATTGGAGAAACCCAAACGGCTAGAAAAACGGTATTTAAACAACAGTGTTAGAATTCAGTTAAATGTAGTCAAAGAACTGAGTACCTTTGGCCAGGGCACCATTGGTAAGCATCCTTTTGGGCTATATGTCACCATCTGAAAGGATGTGGAAAAAGACTCTCCTGATGACTTGATATCTGAGTCTCAGGATTGAAGATCAATACAATAGAGGAGCACCAAACTAGGGAAACTTTCTAATCATTCTATAGGCCATTCCTCTTATATGATGGGACAGTTCAAAATCTCTCCAAAATATACCTACTCTTATTCTCTTCTGCTATCACCCCATTTGCCTTACCCTTACTGAGTGAGTACCAGGATGCCCCATTAGTGATGCCATCAGTAAAGAAGTCTCCACAGTTTGTACCCCGATGCATCCATCCATGGGCATAGGAATAACTCTTGGCCAGCTGGAAAGAAAATGTCAAGCTGGTTATATATTTTCACTTGTCCACTCACATTGCAAGATGGAAATAGACTCTATATCAAAACAGGGAAAAAAGAAGACCATAATATCATCTTTGCAATATTAGCACCCTTGCTTCTCATTCAGAAAACCTATTTATTTATTAAATTTCTATGCTGCCGAAATCCAGAGACTCTCGGCAGCTAACAAAAAACAAACATTAAAAACATTAATTAAAACATTAAAAAAATTAAAATAAAATAAAAAACCTGGCAGAACTAGAGGGGTGGGCTAAAAAGTATTTCACATATAAAAAAGGGGGATGAGGATGGCTAGTGATCAACCAGCCACCTCCAAGATGTGGCTCCTCCCTGGAGCCTCAGGCCAACTTGCAGAGTCAGGTCTTAAGATTCTTCTGGAAGGCCATAAGAGAGGGGGCATCCCTCAACTTGGGAGGCAAGATGTTCCATAGGGCAGGAGCCACAGCAGAGAAGGCTCTTCTCCGAGACCCTGCCAGCCGAAATTCCTTAGCCAACGGGAACCGGAGAAGGACTCCTCTGCTGCTTCTGGTGGGTCGAGAACTCCCCATCGGGGTGACACGGTTCAAATGCACAAACAATCATAATTTTATGGAGTACAGCATTCATAACTGTTAAAAATAGTGTTTAAAACATAAGTTTTCCATAAAATAATGGGAGGGGGCCAACTGGATGGGATCTGAGTTTCAAATAACACAAAAGAATGGAGTTTGTACAAAAGTAATAATATTCAAATACAAAGATCAGAGGCAAATTCCTTGCATAATTAACAGATATTTTCCAAATATCAGAATCCATAAAGATTAACAAACCTGAAATCCAAGTAATTTAAACTCATATCTTAGTTTGAACTTTTAGTTCCAAGAGAGGAATTCTACCGTCAATCCAGCCCTCTTCTTCATATAGCTGATCCTTACTAATCCTTGACTCATAAATTGCAGCCTTCTGAAACTTTAAGAGCATCTGAAAGTCTTTAGATTTTGGCGGCATATAAATTTAATAAATAAATAAATAAATTTCCTCTTAGCTCCTTTTGACTTCGTAGAAGATACCTTCTTGTGATTGGCACCTCCTCTCACTTCCATCTAGAGACACATAGCTTTATTCTTTCCATGGGCCTGAAACATTTTTGAGATTCTCTAATTCCCTCCTGTCTAAAGCAGGCCTTATTCTGTACTCTGAAGATTTTCTTGGCTGTCAGACACACCCGCTTTAACTTCTAGTTCTAAAGATGTTCATCTTTACTTCTGTTCTTGCTATAGCATTGCTAAGCTCTCTTGACTTTGAAGGATGATGTGGCTGTTTCCAATTTCCTTCTTACTTACATTTTTGTTGTTGAGGCTTACTTGCTTTTATAATTATGTTGGAACTGATAATATAATTAAATATAATCAATATTCAGTTAAAATGTAAATATCATGTAAATACATTGTTGAAAACTTAAGATACTGTAGATCACTACAGTTCCAAGCATTAGTTTGAAATTTAACTCAGTTGCTAGATGTGTTTTCTAGTAAAGGAACATCATAAATTGAAGAGCAAATTAAATAATTGCTTTCTCATTTTGTAATCAAGGCTTTGGCCCTGCAAATTCTTAATCACTCTAATCTCATCCTGTGCAATACACGAGCACCTGAACAATCGTAATTATTTCAAGTGGCATTTATCATAACATTTCATCATTCTTATTCTCTATTTTGTTCATGCTTTACTTCCCTACAAAAGATTATTACCATGCCCCAATATACTTAGATTTTTAATATCAACTATAACAACTTTTTTCAGTCATGGTCCAGCCAAGGTAGCTACTTTATAGTCACACCACTGATTGATTGATCATATACCATCAAGTTGTTTTCGATTCCTCATAGATAAATTTTCTCCAAGATGATTTATCCCTAGCCTGTTTTTAGAAGTCCCCCAAAAGCATACTAATTACAACTGTAACTAAATCCATCCACCTTTCTGTGGTTGTCCTCTTCTTCTCTTTCTTTCCATCTTTTCCAGAATTAGACCATTTTCCAGAGAGCATAATATGTCAATATAGTTAGGATAATCTGACTGGTCACTTTTACCTCAAATGAAAACTCTGAGTTGATTTGTTTGATGATCCATTGGTTTGTTTTCTTGGCTCAGAGAGCATTTAGGACTCCACAGAAGCAATATCAGAAGAGCATTGATCCCTTTGAAACTGGCTCCTAAAAACAAAAGCTAAAAATAGTTAATTATAAATTCTAAACATAAAGCTAAAACTAAGCTAGTTTTAGTTTCTAAATACTAAGCTAAAACTAAACTAGTTTTAGTTTCTAAAAACATAGCCTAATCAAGGAACCACCAAGACACTCCTCCCAATACTGACAGAGCAAACCACCAACATATAAAGAAAGCAAATGTCACTCTTCTCAAGCACTGACCTATTTTGGTAATGAAACATCTGCAGAAAATCAAGCTCAGAGAGCACCTAGAGTCCATAATTCAACCTTGAACTACAACTATTTTCTTCTATGGATCCTGCTTCTTTAAAGTCCAGTTTTACTTCTATAGACAAAACCTATCACTATCATTTGTGAAAAGAGTGATTTTATTTTTTCAAGAATCAGTAACATATAACTAAAAATCATTATAAAACTATAATCTACAAAAAGTTGCTGGATTCATCAATCTGCACTCTTTTATAATTTCTAATACAATAATTATTATATAATGGTTTAACTAATTATTTTCTTTTTTATTTACAGTATTATTGCATTGTTGTACATTGCCAAGGGTTAGTTTTTGTAAGACGGGCAGCCATATACATTTGATTAATAAATATTAAAAATAATATATATATTAAAATAATACCAATATCATTAAAACAGTAATAATAAACAACACTAGATATTCTACGTTATATGAAAAAACTAAAAAAGTAAGCTGTAACAGTAAAAAGTACAGGACTAATGTATTCAAATTTAAGTTCTTTAAGTAAAGTAAGTACAAATTTAGGCTGATTAATTTGATTAGCAATTTAGTTCTCAATGAATTTTGCACAGTATTGCACAAAGCAATATTAGGTGTTATGAAATAATTATAGTCATATTAACAGATAGATGTAAAATTTGCTTGTACAGTCTGATAGTCCAATAAATAATGAAAAAGTAATACTAATGTGTCTATAAAAGAAAGATGTATATGTTCAACAGGATCAACCTGTCCATTATTGCCAAGTTACAGTCATTCTGTACAATTACAGGGCGTGCAGTGGCATGGGTGGTTAAGATGCTAGGCCGGAAGGTCAGCAGCCTGAGTTCAAGACCCAAGAGCTGCCACATAACGGGTGAGCACTTGTTGACTGCCTAATACCTGCCAACCTAGCAGTTAGAAAGTATGTAAAAAAGCAAGTAGATAAATAGGTACCACCTTCGCTGGGGAGGTAACAGAGTTCCATGTGCCTCAGTATATAGTCGTGCTGGCATCTGTGGGCACACTGGCTCTTTGGCTAGGAAACAAAGATGAGCACTGCCCCCTGGAGTCAGCCACAACTGGCAGGGAAAATCTTTACCTTTTACAGTCATTCTAAAATTTATTTATTATCCATTTCATAAGAGAAGATATTACAGCAACACAATTAAAGACTTTTCTATAATTAAGGACATCCACATGTGTGAGAAGTGTAGCAGATTTTACAATCTACTTGAGACTATTAACATGAGGGAGATTTTGATCCTATTTAAATTGCTTTGTGCTGTATAACAAATTTCCCAGTCTTAGAAGTATCCCAGTTGCTCTTAATCCAAGAGAGCCACAATAACATAAATTTCACATCAAACGTTGCTTACATAAAGATCACTATCCATCCACCAATGTTAGAAAAGTTAGGCCTATTGGGAAAAAGGTTAACCTTCAGGAGAAATCACATATGGCCATTTTTACTCCAACCTCTACTTTTATCAGCATTGCCTCCAAGCATAGGTATACACTGGTATACCTGGACTATAGTTCTTGGGAACTTGAATTGGGAGGGTTCCAAAGAGCATGATTAGAAGAAAGGTACAACTGAACTCAATAAAAAGCATAATGATTTCAAATACCAAGTACTGTGCAGAAATGCACAAAAAAGGGCTGGGTCATAAATAATTTCTTGAACAAGATGGAGCCAAGTATCATTCATGACAACTCTTTTCTTGTTTTAAGAATTTTTTTTGGTAGTGTCTTTTCCGATAATGAAAATCCTGTATATTGGTTTATAGGTATATGTAATTTAAAATACATATTGTTCTTTTTCTGTGATGTCAAATCATGGCTTGGAGCATTTAGCTGACCAGTAACTCATTGTTAAGTGCTTTGATATTTCTGATACTAAACTGCTGTAATGCTAAAAATTAAAAAAAAGTTGGTAGTAAAAGAGAGCAAATAACATACTGACATTTAAGTTACTTTCATTGTGTTTTGTATGTAAGCTTCTCTCAGTAGAAGAATATGTAGCTAATCTTATGCCTCAGCATAAAGCTGTCACGCAAATAGTTTTAGATGTAATAAAACGAGAAAATAATTGCTATTAAATTGAGGAGTAATCTCAAAATTAAACAGTTTTCAGAGGCAATGGAAATTATTATTTCACAATAAATGATATTCATTTTGGGTTTAGTCCAAAAGGTAAATTTGACAGCATGGTCATCTTTGAAAGAGCCATTTTAAAAAGCAAAGTTTTAGATGATTAGCCATATGGGCCAAGCAAATTTCTACATTATTTGGCTTCTTATCTTTTGAGAGAAATATAAAATTAAGCAGGCGACCTAGTTTTATTCATGTGCAAGATCTTGAGAAAGGTGCTCAAATATAAATTATAATAAAAATAGTTTCTATAGTGCCTACATACTCTACATACATAAAGAATAATTATCTCTGATGTCTTTCATAAAGTACTCCCTAGTATAGTAAATCTTATTATAGTTTTTGCTGTACTCTTTCCATGATTTGACAGTGTATTTCTTAATATTAAAAATCTTTGATGTGATATAATTATTAGCATCGCAACAAAAGTTTAAAAAACAGGCATTTTTTAAAATTTTGTT
>JANHZU010005466.1:180408-190983 GCA_032468055.1 Acrochordus granulatus | reverse complement strand
ATTCTTCAGACTACATTCATAAGATACAAAGTTGTGCATAGAATCTTTTGGTATCTGTAACTGTAGTGAATGCAGAGGATGGCTCTCTCTCTGTAATACACGATTGCCACACCACTATCTTGCAGTTTGGACTATTGCATTTTCTTTTCTTTTTGTTTTGAGCAAGTTGCCAGCTGATATATACAATGATGAGAGCAGCTTTGTACACACATTTCACATAACAGAATTAGAGGAGCCTTAAATGAGACATCCCTGGAAGAATAGGCAGTGGCAGCAAGAATTATCAAGCAGATACCTCAAAGTAAAAAGTGGAACTCAATTGTGAAGATTCAAAGGACTTCTGGGGGAGGAAGTTAGCGTCAAATCCTTTGAGGTAGACCACTTTAGGAAACAAAAACAGAAACTACCGGATTTCTGTTTTATTGTTATAAGGCGAAATAACAAAATCTTGAAAGCCTGGCAGTGTCTGTGTCTTTCCCTTTTATGTAGTAAAGGCAGATGTAGTGTGAGTTTGTTCCTCACCATCTCCTGTCTTTTTAGACTAAGCTGATGGCTGTTGCATAACATCTTTAAAATTATCTCCATACTGCTCTACAATAGTTACCAAACTGCTAAACTGTTGATGTATATGATGTTTGCAGGATTGATTATTGATTATATGCCATCAAGTCAGTGGTGACTCTTAGTGACCACACAGATAAATCTTTAAATCATTTGTCTGAAATAGAAGTAATTTGAACCAGGTCATTCGTGCCTTGAGTGGGAATTCTGGGTTGATTTATTTGTTGATATATTTGTTTGTTTTCTTAACTATCAATAGTATTCTCAGGAGTTTTCTCCAACATCAAATTTTAACACTCTTAAATTAGTACCTAGAATAAATACTATCTCCCAAGTATTCTGGCAGAAAACAACTTGAAGCAGCAATAGGAAAAATGTCACATGATATATACTATTGTATATTTGTAGTTGTAATACAAATGGCTGTTCTTGTAACTAAAGATACAGTCCTTCTTTCTCTGTTATCCAGGATCCTTGCAAGATAGGTCAGAGGCATAGAATTAAAACAATTACGCAGGCTGCCACCATTATCTTTTAGCTTATTGTAGAGGGGAAAAGATTACAGCCTGAGAGACATTTGGCTACCTAGGAGAAGGGCTAGTTAGCTTGCTCCCATTCACCTCAGACATTATCTAGGGTAGGCAAATACAATCAGTGTTTAAAGGTGTATCAGTCTTAGAGGACACAGCCTTAAAAGAAATCTACAAAGAAATCCAAGTTAACTCCCCTCCCAAGGAAGTGTGGAGTTAAAATAGCATAGAATAATTAAGAAAATGGTGAAGCATGCAATTTGAATAGTAACTTAAATCCAGAAGCATTGGTCTAGCTAATTTTTAAATTAATTTGAATAGTAACTTAAATCCAAAAGCAATTGGTCTAGCTAATGAGATATGCTACTTTAGCCAGCTGGTGTTTTTTTCAGAGTCCCTGATTCAACAACATCTTAGGTGGGTCGTGACTCAGTCAAGAACTGCCCAAGAACAGTGAGAAACAAGAACAAGATAACGGCATTTTACCAGGTTCAGCTGAGTGACTGAGTAACATCTATTCTTCCTCTGATCAACAAACAAGATTACTGAAGGCATGGAAATTCTTGTTGGCGCATACTTTCAGTAGACGAGAATAGGTAAAGCAATTCCTGCCAGAAGCTTGGCACATTTCTAAAAGGAAATAGATGATACATGACCAGAGAAGCTAAGAAATATTTCAACCATTCTTGGTAACTCCAAGGGGATTTTAAGAATGGCAAATAAATCAAAGCCAAGCTTCCTGAGAATTACTATTGCAGAGAAATGAACAGCCAAAGAATAGAGTGGGAGGGACTATACACTGCCACTCCCAGGAGCAAAGCAAGAAGTTGTGCAGAGGGCAGACACTATTTAAGCAAAGTGGCAAGCCCATACTGTGCCTATGCAGGGGCGTGCAGTACTGTGTGCCATTATCTTTATCTGTTATCTGGCAATGGTTGCCAATATGTAGGCATCAGATCTTCCATCTGTACTGTGTTGTTACTATATAGTAAGGCTGGGAAATAACCTGGATAGGGTTTTAGTCATAGAAATGCTGCAAACTAAGTCCTGTTCTGTGTAGTTGTGAAGTGATTGTGACCTCACAAAGGTTTAGGATAGTCACTTTAAGAGCCTTTTCAGGCGATTTTCTTGTACAGAAGATCCCTTCAGTTGGGGAATTACTACAAAATAATTTACACAGCCCTACTGTACAATATATACAACTGCTCATCCTATACTTGTGAAGGATTAGAGTTTAATTTTTTTGTGAAATCAAGATATGGGGAACACTGTGTTTTCATAATCAAACATGAAGTAATAGAAGATTGATTAATCAAACCAGTTATTCAGCTTTTATAGTTGTTCATAAGTTACCATGTATATGGTATACTATATAAGAAAAGAATCCAATTCCAGTAAACTGTAGATATCAAGATGATATGTTTCTAATCTCTAGGCCATTTGTCAAGTCTGAATATAGGGTTTTAAAATTGGACTTGTCTTTCAGTTTCAAGCACTGGTCAGGAAGACAATAACCTTCCTTCTCCACGTGCCCCATTGGTAGTTTAATACATAAAGAAGGCAAAATATATTCTACATGACAACAAGCAAATAGAAACCTCATAACAAATAAGTCTATTGTCATGTTCCCTCTCTACTTTATAATGATGCAATGGTGTGCTTGCTCTTTATAGCCAAGGAGCTGTCATTCCTTTTCTCAACTTTACAACATATGCGTGAACTTGTCCTGCTTTGCTCTTGAGGTATCATCACTATTGACTTGTCAGGATGCCAATCTGTTACTGTTACTGTCTGTTACTTGATGTTGTATGGGCAATTATGATAAGTAAGATTTCCAATCCAGTTGAAGCAAAAACAAGTAGATCAACTAATGTAACAATATCATCAACCAAGTCTCACTGGCTTTTCATACTCATCTCCTTCATCCATATAATATTCTTTGCAAATACTGTAATATACAGCAACACAGAGAGAAATAAGAATTCTTAGTGCTACTCTGGGAGAATAAACAGGGGAACCCTGAATGTTGCAAAGATGGCTTACAAAATGTTAAAGTGAAATGGATTATCATCTAAGAACTTCCCACCTGGCATATATAGTTTACATTTGCTTGTAAACCACCCAGAATCAGTTAGGTAAGATGAGCAGTATAGATATTTGATAAATAAAATTTTGTTTTATTTTGTTTTAATGGGGTTTATTTTATTTTTATTTTAAGTGTTTTTAATATATTGTTTTTATTGTTGTTAGCCGCCGAGAGTCTTTGGATTTTGGCGGCATATAAATTTAATAAATAAATAAATAAAATAAGGCCATTTAATTCAAAATGGAATCATGAGACCTCTAAAATAATCTAACATGAGACAGCGATGGCCATCATTTCAGAGAGAAAGGAAGTAGACAAGAAGAGAGACTAAAATTTAGTAGTGAATTGTACAATTTAAATGTGAATTAGTCACAGCCACTGTACATTTAAACAAGTAAATTTTCCTTTAAGTCAAACATGATTCTTGGTGACTGCATGGCAACATATGTGATATTCTTGGCAACTGTACAGTGTGTTTAATTCTGCCATCTTCCAGGGTATTTTTTCAGCTTTCCATTGTAATCTGATATTTCCTGGTGATTTCCCTTCCAAGTACTATCTCTGGTTGGCATATTGAGATCAGCCAAAGTTGGCTAGGTCTTACTATCTAACTGTACATTATCTCCAGGAATTATGTGGTATATCACTCAATATCACTTCTGGAAAGCACATGTGAAAGGATGCTATTCTGTTTACTTCTTACATCTCAGCACACTCTCCTATGTTCATTTTTAAGGATGATTTCACATAACTTCTGAATTTTCTCCAAATACAGAATAGCCTTCATTAGCTTGGTATCTTTCAGATGTGTTGGGATTTTATCTCTCAGTATTCCAAAAGATATGGCCATCAACTGGCCAGGAATGAATCCAATACATCTAGAGGGTATCAGTTAGGGCAGCTGATCTAAAGAAAAAGGATGATTTAATTGTGATATATTGACATCTTAAATGTCTTATTTTCCCTGCCCCCATTTGAATCCACATTTTCCACTGAGGTAGACATAGTAAAGCAGTGTTTCTCAACTTTGGTAAATTTAAGATATGTAGACTTCAACTTCCAGAATTTTGGAAGTTGAAGCCTACATATCTTAAAGTTGCGAGGGTTGAAAAATACTGTACTAAAAACATATTAGTGGTATACTAGAAAAAGGGGGTTTGTTCATTCTTTTTTGTCCAGAGTAGGTGCTTGTAGAGATGGAAGTAAGTGTGGCAACAGATTAGTTTCACAAGCAATTATTTGTGTAAAGAAAACTTTATTTGGGTTTTCCTTTTCTTTTTTGCATTTCCTGCCTAAAGGGGAAATGGAAGCTTCTAAACTGAACTACAACAAAAAGAAACTTTTCTTGGTAAAAATAGCTGTCCTTGAAACTACAGACAATCCAGTAACATGTCTGAGATATATCACCCCAACATTTTCATCTGTAGGGGTCAACAGCATCAAAATTGTGGACATGATCAGGCATTTGAAGCCATGCCCTTTTTTAATGTGTGTTGCACAACTTGCATGTATATCGAAAGGGACAAGTCTTTTAATCATCTCTACCCTTTTGATGCCATTTGAACCTCCATTCCCCCTAGAAGCGCCTAAACAAAAGATCATCTTTTGACTTGGGAAACAACTCTGTAAACAACATGTAAGTTATGGAGAATCTTTGCATCCCAGCCACTTAAGTTCTCTATTGGAACTACCCTGCACATATCAAAGCAGAATGCCACCATTTAGATTGTTGCTAAAGACAAATTCCCATTTGCATATTTGCCCAGCAACTTAATTCATGTTTTTTTAATAGTGGCAAAGCCAGTGTTTTACACCAGCATCTCATTTTCTGCAAGAAATATTACTCTCCGCAACCAGAAGTTAGGCTAGAAATACCTTGGCTTTTTTCGATATTTTTCTTACATTACTCTATACATTACACATATACTCATATAAATGATGCTTTCTTATTTGCCCGGAATGATAGCAGCAATCAGCAATCTAAGCAGAGTTTGATTTGATTATTCACTGGAGAGGCCAAGGCTGAACCTAAGACTTCTGCACATTAAGCATGTGCTCTAATCCCAAATTAAGTTTGCTCACAATATAATGGTTTGCTTTGGGGTGCAGTGATACTAAACTGAGAACTGCAAGGAAACTTACACCAAATACATAAAAACATATGTGACCTTCTCAGGTACAAGTTGTATCATGTGCTGTTATTATTAAAAGCAGAAAATGCAAATATTGAAAAAAGCAAATACTGTATACAGAAAATTGCAAGTGTAAGTCTTCTGCAGTGGAAAAAGATCCCAAATAGATTTTACTGCCCTCCTCCTTCTACCAGGCGATGGTCATCTATACCATTGTGACCATTACAACATACTTAATCCAAGATAGCAACATGGCATGGGAAATATTCTTTGCAGTCACCTTACATGTTCCAAAGATCATTAACAAGCATTTTTATTGTCATATCTCTCTCAAAAGCAGAATAGCTTTCTCAGTTTCAATGGATCTGTCCCTTACTCATTCACTCACACAAACTTTCACTGTACTTTTCACTGTACTTTTCTTCAAACTTTTCACTGTACTTTCTATGTGATCCAAACTTAGAGCAGATACCCATACTTGTTCCACTGGATATAATAAAGTTCCTTGACAGCAAATCCATTATCTCAGAAGCAACACACATAGGAATCCTCATTCAACAATAACTTTCCTTCCAGTTGGTGAAGTTGGAAATACAGTTGGAAGCTGGTAGAAGGAACTCTGAACAAGTTTGCTCTTGAATGGCAAAACTGAAGGACTATACACATTTCACATGAATATTCATGAGTTCTTCAACTTTTGTCTGTATCGAGGCTGACATTACAGCTGTTTTCAGCAGCCACAAATTCCTTCAAGAGTTTCTCTCTCCCTCCCCTCCCCTCCCCAGTTCTTCTTTTAGGTTGAAAGATAGCAGGGAGGGGGAGTCTGCTTTTGCTGCTGCAATTAAGAGCAGTTTATCTTTTTGTCTTACCCTTTGGCTCGTCCATCCCCTTTGCTCACGCTTGCTGCTCTTCCTCCTCCCGCTTCTTTGATCAGCTCCTGCTGCCTCCCAGAGGGGCACATGCAGCTGGGTTATTTAACGGTCCAAGGCCGTGGGAGGGGTTATTCTATGACTCAGAAGGAGCAGGTTGGATTGACTGATTCCTCCCCCCCACTGGAAGGCTTTTTGCTCTGCATCTCTTGCAGGGTAATTCTCACAAGTTTCCCTCTTGGGCATTTGGTGACCCCTTATCCAAGTATATGCACTGCTTTCCTATCCTTCCCAACTTTCAGAATTGTAAACTGGAATCAAATATTTGTTTCTTATTGTACCGGCATTTTTCAGAGGGAACTGGTACCGTTGTTATGTACACAATTACTGACATTCTTTTGAAGTTGCCTGACGTTCAAGTCATTGCATCAGTATAAAGATCTATTCACAGAAGACCATTTCTGTGTCCCTCTTTCTTGCTACCTTTAGTGCTTATAAATGCTAGGCAAAAGCTGTCCTTCCCTGCTGTCTATAATTCCAGGTTTTGAAATTAGACTTTCCTTCCTTGGACATGTTGTATTTTATTTCCACTTTATTAAATTGGTATATTTCTACAGCTAGTACTTACCCTTGACAAAAAATAAATGAAACCTGATGTAAAAGAAATATAAAATATATGATCAGAGAATCATCTCTTTGGCTGAGGAGAAATAATTATATCTCCTCCAGAGACTTATTCTTTCTAACAAGCTGACTGAAACCACATCCTTAGCATCTCTTATTTTAGACATACAATGTACTTTTATTTAAAGAAATATATTTCTCTTTTCTCCCTTTGAGAAGCTTAACAGAGTGACAATACAGTGCAATACAATAGAATCTGTGGGTGTAAGAATGAAATTAGCTTTGCATAATCATATTTCCATGTAAAGAAATAATTACTTGGATTATGTGGATAGAGGGTCTGGCAGGCATCAAATGTGATGCCTGCAGGCTAAGTGATCTGTTATACATATTCTTGGATAAACTGAGACTTAACTGTGGCTTGACATTAATTTTCTTACCCTATGTCTTGGTTTTATTTCTGTAAGTAGAAAAAGTATATTCACAGTTCTGAAGGGCTGAATATTTCCATCTTTGGTATGCATTCTCAAATACTGTTTATCTTCTAAAATTATTTCTTAACAAAGACATTTTAGAAATACATACAGTACCAATAAGCCAGGGATTGTTCCTGAAAAGAGCATTATGAGAATCATATGTACTGTGACAAACTCCTGTTCAAAACAAATGCTGATAAAGTATTTTTGAGCAGGGATATGCTCAATCAGCTCAGCTTGCTTTTTCATCCAGGTTATGTGAGACACATAGGGTCAAGTGATCAATTGGTTGGCACTTCAAAATGAAGTAGTTGCAGGTGTCCATGTAATTTTAATACAAATGATACCATGTCAATATGAGCTGATATAATTTAGGGCAATATTAGTTATATGTGGAACTCCATAGTCTGGGACTATGTAATAACAGGAGAGTTTAAACAAGGAAACCAGTGGAAGTTCTTCTAAGAGGAGCCAGGATCAACCAGTCAATCACTCATATACATTTTTCTATTGTCTAATGGAGAATGACAGTCTGATCGCCTGCACAAGCAAAACAAGAATAAGCAGTGGACAGAGTGTTAAGGAACTGGAGGGAAGAAGGCTTGAAAGACCACAGTGCAAAGATAATAGACATCACTGATCATCAACACACATCAGTGAGCCTCCCTTTTACCTTTTGGAATTATTTAAGTTGCAATAAAATGGAAAACACCACTTGAGTAGGAAAGCTCAAGTTTGTCTTTGGATTGCTTCACTCTCTGGTGAACCTAGGCAGGGACATGTAGACATGTGCTCAGGGAAGACATGTTGGGCCATCCTCGTGCCAAGATAAAGAGATTACATGGATATGCATTTAGTATCCAGCTATCAGTAGTACCTTCAAGGATTCAATATGATTATATAGATACATTTACATACTGCAAATTAGTATATGTCATATCAACACAGAATATTCATTTCAGAATGCAGGAATTCAACAGTACGCATACATATTATGTGTATATTAACCCCCAGGGTTTAAATTCTAGATTTCTAACTTTTAGTGATAATGGACTTTTTTGCTTTTTTCACAAACTGGAATTGGGAGGCCACCAGCACCCTATTAACTTAATAGTGTTGACAGGTATGAGGTTCATTGCTTTCTGTCTTGCCTCTTCAGCTGTCACATCAGGATAGTTTCCACTCAGAAAACTGCAATATTTGTTTCCTAATCTTTTATCTGTTGCCAGCTGGGGAATACAGTTGTACAATCAAGTATGTTTACTGTATATAACTTTTTCATCTCACATTTTAATATACCCAATAAATAATAAACTATAAACTATTTATCATAGTGTAGGTCCTAAAACCAACAAAACTAAAATGTCACAAATCTGTGGTAGGGACATTTTGTCAATTTTCTTCCCAAGATTAATTAAACTAGTTGCTCATTGATCTCATGTCATTTTATTGGGATATATGTCTGTTTTTTTACCTATTATAGTTTTCCTGTTAAGAATTTTCATGCACTTGACTTTATTGTATTTTATTCCATTTGTTAGGATTAGAGTGGGTTATAAATATTATAAAATACATAAAATATAGCTTGTAAGAAGGATGTCCCATCTAATTTTTTTTTCTCCAAACATAAAAGAGAACCCAATTATCCTCCACACATCAGCACAAAAATCATACGTGTTCTTAAGGAAATATTTGTTGCAAGAAACTTTGCAAGAATATTACATCACATTTAAACATGGCTGATATTTTACACTGATTGAAAGATCATCTGGGAAGACTTTCTACCGATATTGATGTACATTCCTTTCTTAGCTCAAATGTGGACTTAAAAATTTCCAGGAGTTCTAGCCAGCATGATAAGAGGTGCTTGAAGTTGTAGTTAGGGTATTTTAGGACTAAAAATTCCCAGTTACTGTCCTATATTTCCTTTTCGACTGGCTGCACATTTTAGATGTACATTTTATTGTTGAATATATAATTTTATTTATTTATGTCATTAATTTATATACTGTTATCTTGCAAGTACACTGAGAGCTGCTGTAACAGAGTCAAATTCCTTGTGTATCTAATAATGCTTGGCCAATAAAGTATCTGAATCTGAATCTAAAAGGTAGATTCTGCTATAGAATTGCAAAATTTTACTGGGGCACATTGAAGCAATCTGAAAACCAACTACTTTGGATTACTAAATCTGTCATCTCTTGGAATCCACTTCAGACATTTCAAAAAATTTCCAACAGAAGTATCTTTGAATATGAAGCATGTTTACTACAGTATAATCACTGGGTGGCAATGGTGATGGTGACTATTTTAAAACTTTCTAAGATGGTAATTCTGTGTTTATGTACAGTCCTACAGTATGATTTGAAAATGTTCTATAAACATAATTAATTGTACAACTGTATTCCTCAGATGGCAACAGATAAAAGATTAGGAAAAAAATACAGTTTTCTGAGTGGAAAGTATCCTGATCTGACAGCTGAAGAGGCAAGGCAGAGAGCAAAGAACCTCAGACCTGTCAAGTTTTGTTCCTGTTAATATATGTCAGTCTGTTCTCACTTATGAAGCATGTGTTCAACTGTTACATTTTTAAACTTTCTAAGGTGATAATATTTGTGTTTACTATACCGTTATACACAGATTGAGATGTTAGCCTGGTTACTACCAGATTACTGCCAAAAGTTAAATCACTTTCAGTGGTGAGAAATCATGAGAAAAACCTATTTTGTGGTTCCTTAAAAGAGCTTTTGGTGAGAAGACAAAAATGCGGAAATGTAATCAAATATTTTTCCTAACACAACAGCATTACCTTAAAGCACCATATTTTTAATTTTGATTTTTTATATCCACATTCAGATAAACTCTGGTAACACATTTTGAGACTAGCAATTTTATTTAAGGGATAAGCTTTCATAGGTTATAATGCATGTCTTAAGTAAAATCTTGGTTCTAATCCAAGGCAAACCATTTAACATCACAGTAATCCAAATCTGTGCCTCAATCACTGATGCTGAAGAGGCTGAAGTTGAGTGGTTCTATGAAGGTCTACAACACCTTCTAGAACTCACACGAAAAAAAGATGTCCTTTTCATCATAGGGGATTGGAATGCTAAAAAAAGAAGTCAAAAGATAACTGGAATAACAGGCAAGTTTGGCTTTGGAGTATAAAATGAAGCAGGGCAAAGGCTAACACAATTTTGCCAAGATAATATAACAAATACCAACAACCCAAAAGGCGACTCTACACATGGACATCACCAGATGGTCAATACCAAAATCAGATTGATTATATTCTTT
>JANHZU010005466.1:116577-133852 GCA_032468055.1 Acrochordus granulatus | reverse complement strand
TTTGAGACCCAGATGCTGCACGTAATGGGGTGAACTCCTACTTGCTTCAGTCCTGCCAACCTAGCAGTTCAAAAGCATGTAAAAATGCAAGTAGATAAATAGATACCAAAAAACTTAAGATAACAGTGTTCTGTTATGTGTATAGTCATGCCGGCCACATGACCATGGAAACATTGTTGGACAAACGCTGGCTCCCTCAGCTTTGAATTGGAGATGAACACTGCCCCTCAAGTTGGAAACAACTGGCAGGGAAAACCTTTACCTTTTTACTCAAAGCATGCCCTTTCTGTCAGATTGGGTATGATAGGTATAGACAATTGGAGAGAGACACTTCTATAAGTAATTTGGTCCTAAGCACCTGTTCTGTTTCAGGTTTCAAACACAGAATTGCTAAGTGATAATAGCAATTTTCTCAAAACTAAATGGATAAATGGCAGACAAGCAAAGGAATCTAAATCCAAATAGAGTTTCTTGAAAAAAAAAGCTTGCCTGGATAATTTTGCTTTCAGCAGGACCATGCAAAAGAGAAGTCAAAATCCAATCTAAAGTTCAGAAAACTAAGCCAAATTTGTCAGCCAGTCCAAAGGTCAGAGTTTCAGGGTTTTTACATGTGCAGAATATAGAGGAACAACATGTCAAAACTGGAGATCAGACAGTTGTTTTTAACAGAGAAACATGGGTAAAGTCTGCCTCTTAAATCATATTTCAGTTGGCTATCTTAATTAACACAGTTACTCCCTTGTTTGACAGGGAGCTTTACTTAGCAACTTTACTTTTCTATCTGCTCTACTTACCAAGCTCAGGACATACTTCATTATTTAACTATTCCAGTTGTTTTGCTGGTGCCTGTATTTGATTAGCCCAAGATGATTATTGGCTTGGTATCTCCTGAGACTGGCATTCTACTGGTACAGCTGGAGCAGATTCTTCAGAGAAGTCTGGGCCATGGCAGCACCTTAAATTGCATCTGGAAGCCACTGAACCCTGGAAAGCTGTGGTAATAACCACCAGGAATAACTAGTATCAGAAATAGCTGCATTCTTCATCAGTTGAAGCTTCTGAATACTCTTCAAACTCAATTATATGTAAAACACATTGTAATATTCCAGTCTGGAGATCTCAAGGGCAATTGGGACAATGAGCAGGGCTCCCCAATCCAGGAATGGGTACAACTGACACAACCCAAAGTTGTGAACGGTTCCTAACCACAGTTTCATCTGTTTCTTAAGCAGGAACTGTGAGTCCAGGAGGAGCCTTCAGACTGTATACCTGGTCTGTCTAGGGTAGTGGTATCTCATCCAAAAACAAAGATTTAAAGGCTAGCCAATCTAGGAGTTCAAAAGACCCAGAGCCATTTGGTCTTGCTTGGGTTTTGCTGGAGCCTGTTGTACTGAATCCAGTCCCCCATCACCTTGACACAAAGGTTGGTCATGCTGTTCTTACTTCACAACTTCTCTGAAGACAAGCCATGAAATATTGACTCAGGTCCTTCCTCAGTGAACTGAGTTCAGCAGGTTAATTAATGGCTTCTTGATAAAATCCTGTTCATTTCACTGCCTGACAAGTATTTTTGAATTGTTCACAAATGATAGGAAGTAAAATGATTTTTTAGCTGATAGTACTAGATATTAAAGTAGTAAAAGAGATATAATGAAGGATTCTGAGGAAACTGTAACCAGGAGAAAGAGGTATTAAATAGACAGTAGACTACAGTGTATATTGATTAATATTAGAGGGAAAAAATCTGAATCACATGTATACTGATGGACTGATTAACCAGACAAGCAATTCATTTGAATTAACAACATAGAGAGAAAACTTAATTCTAATGCTTGGGTTGTTTAAAAAAGGATCAACAACAAATTGTGTGTGGATGTGGATATTTTATATCTCTAGACAGGCAGCCTTCATTTACTGACTTGTTTGAAGTTACAGTGGTGCTGAAAAAGGAAACATATGACTGATCTTCAAGGATGTGGCCATCAAAGTGCATTAGTGGTCACATGATCATGATTTGGATGCTCGATAACTTCAATTTTGGGATCTTCACAGCAGCTTCCAACAAGTATAGTCAATAGAGAAGCAGTCACAAAATCAAAAATCACAGTCATGTGATGTCACACTTCATGATTGCAGGTGATTCATTTCATTACAGCAGCTAGAACTAATGTTGTAATTCAGTGCATTCGTATAACATTTAACTTTACAGCTATGTCACACTAGCGACAGTTGCCTATCCTAAATGTTGTTGTTAAGTGAGGTCTACCTGAATGTCTATTAAATGAACATACAGTGGAACCTCACAAGATGAGACGAATCCGTTCCGGAAGAATGCTCTTAGTGTGAAATGCTCTTAAAGCGAAATGAGATTTCCCATAGGAAACCATGGAAAGTTGGATGATCCATTCCACGCCCCCAAAAATCTTCACCAAAAAATCATTTTCAATGGAATCTGATGTAGAAATGATTGTCCCTAATATCTGAAACAAGTAACCATGGTTAACACACAATATAAAGCAGAAATAGAACAAACTAATCAGCACTCATGGATCTGCTTCCAGGCAGATTCTGGCCTCAGCTACTGCTCGGCTGGCTGCTCTCTGGCGCCCCCTGCTGGCTCAGAGGATCTGTTGCCACTTGAGGCAAAAGGGTCTTTTCCCTCAGCAACGTCCCACAGTACAGCCCATGGACAGTAATGGAATAAACTGCATGTGGCAGCATCGACAGAACTCTCTCACGGTTGCTGCCTGAACGGGAAATACAGAGCGCGCTGACTGATGATGCAGAAGTTATCATGCGAAATTTGCTCATCTTGTGAGGTGTGCTCGTCTTGCAAGGTTCCACTGTATAATAATTTACATGATCACAAAAGAACACATTTAAAACATAAAAATAAAAACATAAAAATACCTCATAAAGAGAAATTTAACCACTGTGATAGCTGATACAAAATAAATAATTTTAAAAATAAAATATACTTGCGTAGGATCCTGACAAAAGTATTCTTGTTAATCTATTTTGTATTTAGTCTCATGCTGAATGTTTACTCATTACAGAATTCCTTCATGTATACACTTACCTGTGTATTTATATGAACTAACATTTGTGACTTGACTGGTTTGGTTTTTACAGGTGAATACCAGGGAGGAAGTGGAAGATCTTTGCCGATTAGACAAACTGATAGATTTGATCATTCCCCGTGGTTCTTCTCAGCTGGTTCGGGATATCCAAAAAGCAGCCAAAGGAATCCCAGTGATGGGGCACAGTGAAGGAATTTGCCATGTGTATGTGGATTTGGAGGCCAGTGTTGAGAAGGTCACTAGAATAGGTGAAAGATTTTGTTTCTTAAGCTGGGCGTGGAGGAGGTGAAATATTCCCTGGGTGTCTGTCTGTCTGTCTATATCTATTTTTCTATCCATCCATCCATCCATCCATCCATCCATCTATCTATCAGATGTTGTAGAGAGCCTTGTGCTGCAACTGTACAGTAAAAATGCCAAAATTCCTAAATATGGGGGCAATACAGGTAATCCTCGACTTATTATTGTAATTGAGTCCAAAATTATCGTCATATGTTGTTGCTATTGTAAGTTGAAACAATCATGTGACTGGAAGTAATTTTTTTGTCCTTTTTTGAAGTGTGGTTATTAAACAAATTAATTCATTAGAACTGGTGGTTTTTGCCAGAAACTGGCAAAAAACATCATGAATCACTGTCATGTGATTGCAGAACCCTATGACCAGTCATGAAACTGACCTGCTTGACATGTAGTCACATGACTGTGGAGGGCTCAGCACAACCATTTATGACAGCCAGGGGTGCTTTAAGGGCCATAAAGCACCTGCTCCATGGGCATTATAAAACAGATAGTCATTAAGCAAGGACTTCCTTTAGCCTAACACATCTGAAGGCACCATTCTGTAGGAAAATTGTTTTATAACATCTTTAAAACATGTCACTGAATTAAACCAATTATCTGTCCTTCCTCCAGTAAGAGATTCAAAATGTGAATATCCTGCAGCCTGCAATGCTTTGGAGACACTGCTAATACATCGGGATTTGCTGAGAACTCCTGTATTTGATCAGATTATTGACATGTTGCGGGTGGAACAGGCAAGTGCAAATGGCTGTTAAAAATTGGCTGTCAGTAATTTCTATACAGTGTGGAGTGCTGTCTCAAAGATGACACTGTAAATGCATACATTGAGAAATGTCTAAATGCAGTAAGATATACGGACATATTTAGCAAAATAGTGGTAGCATTTGTTTGCCCTGATGGCCCATATTGATTGAAACCAGGCTTTAAAATGGTGCATTTCAGCTTTGGGATTCTTAAGATGCTTGTAGTCCTATTTAGATTGGAAACAATAGAAGATACACATTTGAAAATGAAGTTCTTTTTGAGGATCCTGGACCCAAGTCCTTGGAAACACACTACAGCATTCTTCAGTAAAAATGAGTTGATTATTATGGTAATATTCTTGAACCAAGATATAAGACTGGTTGGTGATTATTACCAACTTCAGAGGGTAAAAACCTTATACATTGATAAAAAGAAACAGTTATGAACCAGCCCCACAAATGGAACAGAAATTCTTCATATAGGATACTATGTAAATTTTTATGACTGAAAACATTTGACTCAACATTAAGAGATTTTTTTTTCTCTTATATTCTTATAGAAGAATATAAGATGTTACCCAAAGCTAAATTAATGTTTGCAGCCTGGTAATTCTGAGAGGTGCATTCCAGTGCATCTGGAAGTTCCCAGTTTAGAGAAGACTGATTGATCTCGACTGGTTGGTGTGGCTCTATAGAGTTTCAAATATGGATTTTTCTGGCTCTGCTTGGAAATGCCACTGATTAAATTAGATATTCTTGGCTGGATTTACACTTCACACTCTGGCTAACATTCTGCCAGTCACCTCCTCAGCCCAGCTTACCATTCAAGGTCAATTGTTGTGGGGGTAAAATAATAGGTAGTCTCCATGTAAGCCACCTTGAGCTGATGGACAAAAGGCACAATATAAATTTAACAAAATAATATATTTGGTTGTATGAAAACATACTCAATAACCTATGACTTATGACTTAGTAAGATGTGCAAGCCCAACTAAGGTTTACTCCAATCATGATTAGGCAATGATTAGTACAATGTGTGATTTGGGTCAAAATATTTTGTGTAAAAAATGCTTAGAAAAAGAATGTTTAGTGAAGTGTATTTGTCTTTCATTAGGTAAAGATACATGCTGGCCCCAAATTTGCTTCCTATCTTACATTTAGTCCTTCAGAGGTGAAATCACTTCGCACAGAATATGGGGACCTGGAATGCTGCATTGAAGTGGTGGAGAGTGTACAAGATGCTATTGAGCACATTCACAAATATGGGAGCTCCCACACAGATGTAATCATCACAGATAATGGTTAGTGGCAAAATTGACTCCCTTGGTGCACGTGTCTGTGTGAGGGTTTCAAGGTAGTATCAGTTGGCCTGAGATTGCTTCTGAAGCTCCTGTTTAAGAAGGTGAAACTCCCCACAAAGTGTGCTTCCCTTCCCTTGTCTGTCCCATAACATTTAAAGATATGGGCCAAAACCATATCCTAATCATGCCAAAGTGACAAAATTGCACCATAACATCATAAAACAAACTCTGCCTTTTTATACTTGCATCACAACATAACACAGAAGTATGCCAGGGCAGAGTTTCCATCATAATGCCAGAATACATACTTTATCACTTGCCTCCTGCCTTTGGCCTCCTCCTGTCCCTGGCTACAGCAATTTTCTCACTAGTCTCAGATCTGTGAGTAAAGCTCACAAGGGGACGTGCTCTTGTCACCTTTCTTGATGTGGCTGGCATTTCTAATATTTCCAGAGAAGGGCAGATGAAACGTGGCATCCTTATTCCTTAAGTAACATCCAAGAGCCTGCCTGTGACTGTTTTTTAATTATTTCTGTCTGAGGCTGTTCTCTGTTGCAGAAGCTTCAGCTGTCCATTGTTCCATGCTTTTTCCACTGATCAGTTTGGACAGAATGCTCATTCTTTGGGATGAGTCCTTCTGTTGGCCAAAACAGTGCATTCATGTACAAGCTGGGAGTGATCAGCAGAGCTTGGGGTTGGTATTTTGAATATTTTTAAAACTAGGAGGGGGTGGAGACACATGAAGAGAGAGAGGAGACCAGTGAAAAATTAGTGAAAATTTAGTGCATCTAGTGTCCACAGAATGTTGGGTGGGAAATCCTGAAAGAAGGCCTGCATCCAGGATAGGAACATTGGAACTTTTTGTTTCAGATTTTGTTTTCAGAAATATAATTTATAGAATTATCTATGATAAAATATCTGTTTGTTTCTTTGGTGTAAGCATAATGCCAACATAGAACAGGTTCAAAAGAGATAATTTTTGCTGAATTAAAATTGCCATACAACAGAATGGTATTATAAAATTGGATGTTCAGTAAAAATGATTTTTTCCTTTGGTCATCTTCAGAGAAAACAGCAGAATTCTTCCTACAGCACCTGGATAGTGCCTGTGTGTTCTGGAACGCCAGCACCCGCTTCTCAGATGGGTATCGTTTTGGGCTAGGTAAGCGCATGGGTTTCTTACTCTGTGCATGCTTGAAGCTAAATGCAAAAAGTTAAACTTATTTTGAGGATAAACCTATCTGCATTTCAGACAATATCTTGCTTTCGGACATTTGATATTCTAAGGAGATTTGCTTAACTGCCTTAAAACATTTGGATATTTTAGTATTAGAGTAGTTTAAGGCAAGATACAGGAAGAATCTTGATGACTTTGTGATGACATGTGGAGGTTATGCAAGGAGAAACCAGTATAAGAGGTTGCTAAAATCCCCTGTTCAGAAAGTATTGTGGGAGAGATGCAATTGAATTGGTGCATAACCAAGAAAGAACTGTCAGCAGTAGCCTGCAACAATCAGAGTGTGATGTAATGGATAAAGCAAGAGCCCTTGAAATCTTGCAGGTGTTTAGTATGAGGATGCAAGTCTAATAGAAATATATGAGGTATAAATGATTGACTGGGCACATTTCTACTTTCCATTTAGCACTGTGTTAGAAAAGGAACCACAGTGATCTGAGTAAGGAGAAAATTTTAAGAAGGAGAAAACAATCTGATAAGAATTAGAAAGCAATACAAAAGAAATGAGTTGAATGCTGGCGAGAATTTAAAATGAGGGAAAACATGATCTGAATAATATGGCCTGTAACATTAGATTTTTTTCCCCATTCTGTTTATTTTTTCTTTTTAATCCATTTCTGTCCTGACCTTCCCCCTCAGGTGCTGAGGTTGGCATCAGCACATCACGGATCCATGCCCGTGGACCAGTGGGAATTGAGGGGCTCTTGACGACCAAGTGGTTGCTACGTGGGGACAATCACATTGTTTCTGACTTCTCTGAGCAAGGGAGCATGAAATACCTTCATGAAAGCCTTCCCATTCCACAGAGGAACACTAACTGAGTGAAAAGCATGGTGCTTAACAGGGCTGTTACTATTTCAGAACCTAGCCTAGAAAGGAAATGGACCTTCTCTAGGCATGCAGTGTTTTCTACACTTTTGGCTTTCTGGATGCTCAAAAGTGTGGAAAGTGGGCTTCTCTGCTTTAATTCCCCCCCCACCTCAGCTGCATTTTTTAAGTGACAAGTGTAGATACATACAGGATCTCTTGCAGTGCAGGAGGAAGAAATTTTGATCTTTCTTTGATAATTATGATAATGTGCCATCAAATCATTTTCGTACTTCACTCCAAATCACTGGGATACTGTACACCTTTTTTCCGCTAATGCTTTTCTTGCTGTGGGAAAAATATTGGAGAAAATTTTTTCTTCCACTTTCTCGACAGGTTCGTAACAGTTTCTTTTAATTTTTAAAAGTACTCTGCCAGTTCTTGTCTTATTTAAAATGCTGAATTATCTTAATAAATATTCCAGGTACAAATTAATGGTCTTTATTCTCTAAACATTAATCTTCATGCCCAGTTTCCTTTAATTACTGGCTGTCCTTTGGGATAAGAGGATAGGACTGTAATAGCTATATGACCCTTTTATGAATCTTTGTATAAAATATTTTGTCCATGAAGTTTGTGTAGAATATTATTTCCCCTGAGGCAGAGTCTTATTTTTCAAATTTCATGGTTTTGCAAATAAAACTCCCTTGTAGCATGTTTGTGGATTCAACCATTTTATTCATAATATATATTGTGTTGTACAAGTAATGGGTGATACATTTATGTAGTGTAAAACGAACACTGGGGAGCTGTACTTGATTAACATTCACATTATTACTGCTTGTGCAAAATCCTTTTAATATTTCAAGCTCATATAACTCATAGAGTTTATGTGTTAATTATTTCCATTTTGAAGATAGCATGCAGAGCAAGACATTGATCTCCCCATATTAGCAAGCTTCCAGCTGAACTATGAAGCTATTCCTAGAATCAAATGTTTGCACTTGATCTTCTGTACTAGACTGCTTTCATTGCATCTCTCAGGTTTAATTCATGATATCAGTTTTCCACGTGATAAGTTGTGTCTGTGCGTTCCTGTTTTATGCTTAATTAGATAGTTCAATGATAACAGTTTCTGAGATCTGGTAAACTTCAATCCTAGCGCTTAATGTTTATATTTCAGATGTGTACAACCTACATTCCTACACATTCCATACAAAAGGAACAATTACTTAGTCTAGTGTTTGTTCTGTAATGCCCAAACAGGAGCTCAATATCCTTTTTATGTTTCCTGGCTTAGAAAACTATACTTTGAGAGGATTTGGTATCTGTGGTAAATTCTGTTAAGCTAATTCCAATGGCAGAGAGCTATAAGAAAATTGAAATAGTGATGCTCCAAGTGTTGGAAGGATTCAATTTTGTTTTGAACATGGATGAACTAGGCTACGTTGTCCATTGACCTTAAATCCTCTTCCAACTCCTCTAACTCATTAGTTGTGTGGATGAGAGTGTGTCTTAGTTCTTTCCCAAACCAGGAAGAGGGCACTAACAATTTTAGTATATGTGTATATATAGTTCTGTGCAATTTCTGAATACCATGGGGACAGAGTCTCATGATTGCAGAGTATAATAAATAAAATGCTGTATGTGTTTTCTGAATCTATTGATGTTATGTTTGATAGCATACTGCATATTTGTAACACATACTGTTGTTTTCCCTTATACCCAAATCCATTCTTTCTTGATTCATGCTCGCTCTATATATACTATCTTTGGGAAAAACATTGAAATACTGCTTCTGGTTATTGATCTGATGCCGGACTAGACTGAATATATTTGCTGTATGGTGACTGAGCTTATATAAACCAACTGTTAAAACTGCAAGCACTCTAAATGGAATTCCAAAAAAAGCTGGAAAAAGGCACATTTTATTTTGGGCATCATGGAAGCAAAATATATGAAATTCTGAATAATTAATAGTTTAAAAAAGAGATAATGTATTCCTTGAAGGCTTTTTAGTAAGATGAACTGCAGTGAACCACCTTTTACAATATGTCACTGACCAAGGAGAGGCAATGCTGTATTCAAGCCCTTATTAAAAAGAAAACCCACTTCATGTTTATTTAGAGCAGCCTTTCCCAAGAGATTAGCATTTCTGTGATTTGACTGTCAGAACACATCTTAGTGCCTCTGCTAATCCTGTGATCATCTGTGTATGCCCAAATACCAACAAATGTCTATTGGATCTTAACACTCTGAGAGGTCTCTAAATATTTGATAACAACTTGGGAATTCAGCAACACAAGCATATAAACATTTATTTATAAATGTTTATCCAGCCTTTATAGGTAATTCAATGTGGTGAACATACATAATGCTCCGTCCTCTTCCTCTCTGTAAAGAATATTTCACATCCCACCAGCCATGTATGGTAGTGTGCTGTGAATCTTATCTCCTGCCCTCCCACATGCTGTAATTCCAATGTTGTTGATGTGTTCTCCTTTTTGATTTTAAAGATTATCTTCTAAAGTTTAATTCTAATATTCTGTCTGTTTCTACTGCTTGTTTAAAGATCTTGCTTGATTGTTCTGGAGAGGAAAAGAAATGCTTTCTACTCAAAAGTAATACAGTAGTTAATGGTACAACTCTGAATAGATTTTTTCTCTGAACAGAAGCATTGTGATCACTCAATCATCCCAAGGGAGCTTACAAATAAATACAGAATATTTAAAAAAAATAGGTTTCTAATTTTGCCAAAGAACATAAATCCTCAACCTGCTGCTGTTAATTCCAGATTTCTGTATGAATGCTATTTCCTGATTTTGGCAAAGTCCCATTTCTTTTGCTCTCCAGAGAGTATGTGTTCTTTATTCATTCTAGTTTATTTCTTGCTTTGTTAGTACACTTATCAATCTAGTGAGTGTCTTGTTTCCAGGTTAATACTATTTTTTTACTCTTCTAAGATTAAGCTCAGGCTCAGATCAATCTGCTGCAATGTTTAGAGAAGATTGGGACAGTTTGTAATATAATCCTTGAGGCAGAGGGCAGACTAAATATAGTGCCCAGATGGCTCCAGAACAAGGGATCCAGGCAATCTGCAGTACCATCGTATTTCTTTTAAACATATTTTCTGTTTCCTGTTCTTCGCAGCTCCTCCCAAGAAATCTTTAACAGCTTTTCTCTTTCTGTGATCTCGTCATACACCCATTCATCGCCAAATGTTGTCCCTCTGCAAGGTCACTGATTCTTTGTTTGTGAGCAATTCTAGGTCAGCCTGTTGTGAGAGCCTCCTCACTCAAGAGAGAATCACATTTTGTATTAACGTCTCCAGACAACAGCCCTTCCCAAGCTTTCAGCAAGGGCAATTGCTGAGAATCCCTGTCTTTGATGATCCTTCAGAGGACTTGTATAAATACTTTGAGCACTGCAGTGATACCATAGAAGACACCATCCAAAGAGGGGGGAAGTGCTTAATATACTGTAAAAATGGTCGCAGCCGATCTGCCACTATCTGCACTGCTTACTTGATGAAGCATCAAAAGCGTAGGCTGGAGAATGCCTTTGAGGTACTGTGAGCATGCTGAAAATTAAAATTACTAATGTATCTGGTTAAACAGACTTGTATTTTGGTGTGTGAAACAGATGCTGAAATATTTAACTGGATGGTATACTTTAACCATCTGAATAATGATTCATCATTTTCCTTTCTAGGAGAAATTAAAGGGCCAAACAAAATTGAATTATGAAAATAGCTAATTTAAATCTCATCTGATTGATGGGAATTTTTTTAAAAAAATATGAACTCTAAAGACTAAATCATTTTAATATGTCTTATTCAAGAGCAAAAAATCTTAACTGATAGAAGTTTGTACCTTCTTTCATATATACTGTATATACCAAAATACTTTTAACACCAGACATTTCAGAAACAGCCTTTCCATGCTGCTTTTATTCACAAGCTGCCTTTTGAAAAACACCAGATTTCCACAAAAGTTCATCTTTTTCTATGAAGAGCAAATTAACTCTTTCTCCCCCACCTGAGACTGGAAGTTAGCTGCTCTATTTATATTGCTACAAATTCTCATCTGCTATCAGAGTGCAGTTTTTGTCTTGTTTCCAAAACTTAGTGAGCAACAATGAGGGAAAGGAATGTATATTTACAAGAGATGGTGATGCTAGAGTCAAACTTCCAACTTTGTTTAATAATATTGCCTTGCTCTTGAATATAGCCTTCAGTCTAGATGTTGATTAAATCTAATTCAAATCATATTTTCACCTCCAAGTTCACTGATTATGCATCTCTAATCCTTGGGTTATTGACTCTCACTAGAAAGAAAAAGACAAATCAGGAAGTGAACAGGGAAATAACTTCTCAACTTCCTTTAAGGTCACATAGGAGCTAACAAAATGGCTACTGGTCCAAGCAATACAGCTAACATCTATGTACATTTATCCAGGTCATGTTTTATAGCAAAATTGCAAAAAATATGCAAAAGCTTCTCAAACAAGGCAACTGGACTTTCATTATTTGATATAATCAGAAAATGTTTCATCTCCTATCCAGGAGACTTTCTCAGTTCCATGTGGAAGGAAAGAGGTGGCAAGAATATATACATTTCTAAAAGGCAAGTATCCTTTTGAGAAACGTATATATTCTTGCCACCTCTTTCCTTTCACATAGAATTTAAAAAGTCTCCTGGATAGGAGACAAAATGTTTTCCAATTATATCAAATATAGTGGAACTTCAGATTGTGAGTACCTCAGTCCACGAGATTTTTGCAAGACGAGCAAAAATTCTAAAAATTTAATTCAGTTAATGAGCGGCAACTCACAAGACGAGCACCACAAGATGAGCTAGTGTGGGAAATCTCAAAACAGAGCCGATGGTGGTTCTCTCTCGCTGCGTGAAAAACATAAGTGAAAGGTGTTGAAGAGAAAGAACTCATGAGATTCAGACTCCAGATTCTCCTTCCATGCAGTCTCCCTCCCCCTCCTCTCCTCCCTCTCATCTCCCTCATGAAAGTCTCCTGGATAGGAGATGAAACATTTTCTGATTATATCAAATAATGAAAGTCCAGTTGCCTTGTTTGTCATGCCAGCCGGGACTCTTTTCAAAGTGAGGGAAGATTGACCCTCCCTCTTCCCTGTCACTCACTCTCTCACACACACATACACACACATCCTCCTGGCACCATCCAGCCTGTCCCACTCCTGCCCATCTCTCCTCCCCTCTCATAGCACAGAGGTAGGTTATGATGAGAAACATTTCCAAACCTCCCAGGAAAGACTCCTGGAAAGGCATTGCCAAGGGAAAAGGCTGTTTTGCCTCAAGCGGCAGCGGATCCTCCGGATCTAGCAGGGGGCGCCAGACAGCAGCCGAGCTGTCAGCTAGAATCTGCCTTGGAGCAGATCCATAAGTGCTGATTCATTTGTTCTATTTCTGCTTTATATTGTGTGTTAATCATTACTTGTTTCAGATGTTAGGGACAATCATTTCTACATAAAATACCATTGAAAATGATTTTTTGTTAATATTTTGGGTGCGTGGAATGGATCATCTGACTTTCCATGGTATGCTATGGGAAACCTCGCTTTGGTTTAAGAGCAATTTGGAGTTAGAGCATTCTTCTGGAACGGATCAGGCTCACAATCAGAGATTCCATTGTAATAAAAATTCAGTTGCCCTGTTTGAGAAACTTGCATATTTTTTGCAATTTTGCTGTCAACACAGATCTTGGGCTTCCAGTATCCAAAGATGAATACATTGACCAAAGGAAAGAAACAATAATACTATTATTCTGTTTGATTCTCCCATGTCTGTAATCAAACTTTTTTTAAATTGATTACTATTACACTAAAATTAGAAATGTTCATTTTCAGGAGACACTATTCATGTTGTATTTTAATTTGAAGATTTATGGTTCCCCAAAAGAGAGCTAGTTTGGGTTGACTAGACCATTCTGTGGGAGAAGTGATGCTTCTGATAGCATTATAAGTATGAATATTCTTAATCCAGGTCTAGTGATTAAGGCATCAGGCTAGAAAGTTGATTGTGAGTTCTAGTTCCACCTGAGGTATGAAAGTCAGTTTGGGTGACTTTGGCCCAGTTACTCTCTTTCAACCCAACTCACTTCACAAGATAGTTGTTGTGGGAAAAGTAGGAGCAGAAAAGAATATTAGGCATGTTTGCCACCTTATTTATAAAAATATAAGTAACATAATGTTATTATTAAAAAGAGAAGAATATTTAAGTTTGGTCTATCTAATTTCATAACCCTGCCGGAGCTATTAGAAAAACCAACACCCACCCAGGAAGTTGCCTTATTTCACATCAGACTTCTTCTCTTTCTGGCCTAGTATGGTTTGCTCTGATTAGCGGTAGATCTTGGGTGCTAGAGGCATCTTCCCACTGCCGTTTTATGCCGTTTTATGAGATTGGACCTTGGATCTCTTCCAAATAAAATACTTGTTCTACCACTGAGCTGTAACATTTTCTTACAATAATTGCATTATTGCTACAGTCTTTAAATTCTAGGAACACAATATTTGGGAGGGAAAATCTTTATAATCAATGCAATGTGCTTTTTCCCCTACTTGTAGATTGTGAAGAATGCCAGGCCAATGGCAGAGCCCAATGCAGGATTTTGGTCTCAGCTACAGAAATACGAAGATCATTTGCAAACACAGCAACAAGAAACTCTTTCTTCGAAAATGATTTCACATGATAAATACATTGATTCAGATTATAATGTTGGAAAATTCCTTTAAATAATTTAATACATTAAAAAACTGGGATCCAGTACTTTATTATTGTAATCTTAAGAAACTTTAGCTGAAAAGTCTGTAAAAACCTTTCAGCATATCACAAAGCATAATTCAAATCTTTGCAGTTTGCTTCTTTTTAAAACTATAATTAAATGCAGCTATCATGGGTTGACTAGACCATTCTGTGGGAGAAGTGATGCTTTTGATAGCATTATAACTATGAATATTCTCATTAATCCAGGTCATGATAAGTAGTAAAAATTTGCAAAGTTTGTTAAAAAGACAGCTGGACATTAATTACAAGATGTTATTGGAGACGTTTAGCCTTCTATCTGGAAGGCTTTCTCAATCCATTTAAAAATGAAAAAGAATGGTCAGGAAATAGGTGCATTTCTAAAAAGGGGTGGGTGAAGATGAGGACCCATAGCAAGGTTACACACAGACACACTATTTAAACTGTTGTGTGTAACCTTGCAGTGTTTTTTCATTCCTCCCCCACCACTTTTTAGAAATGCACATATTTTCTGACCATTCTTTTTCATTTTTAGATGGATTGAGAAAGCCTTCCACATAGAAGGCAAAACACCTCCAATAACATCTTGTAATTAATGTCCAGCTGCCTTTTTAAGGAACTTTGCAAATTTTTGCATTTTTTACCACTAATGGCATTGCTGAATGTCAGCAGCATGGTTTCTCACTATTCTGAGATGGAAACCATGTCAGCATTATAGTAGAGGTCCTAATTTAATGTTTGTTTAAACAATCATACTTCCTGATTCTGATGGGGGGGAGTAATTCCTGTCAACATCTCCCATTTTTGACATCTGTGACCTATACATGCAATAGCCTCCATCTATCAAAAGATTACCTAGTCCTACTCTGTAGTTACCTTTATTCCTCAGTCCAATTTTCAATTGTTATTGTTTTGAATAATGAAGAGTTAGGATAACTTAGAGCTGTCATGCTGTTTTATGACTGACATATGCTGCCTTATAACTTTTCCAAATTCTTAAGGTTAGGACTTTGAAAAACTTACAGCAGGTTATGATCTGGCCTGATCACAAAAATTCCTGAAATATTTCATGTGGAATTGACTCTGCAAAGATGTTTCAGGCAGAAAATGGGAAGAAATGCTGTTAAACTGTTTTTCTTGAACAAATATAAAAGCTAAACTTTTGAAATTATTGTATGAAATCAACTCTGCAATAAAAAGATGAACACTTGTTTAAAACATGTATTTAATGTAAATTTGTTACAAATGTGTTCTGCTTCATCTATATATTTTGACAATGGTAAACAGGTATTACATACATAAACATCTATTCATATTCTGTTTGTATTAGGGCAGCATATTCAGATGGTAGTTATGGATGACATAGAGGCTCACAGAATGGAAAGGGAGTAGTATATACAGTATAAAATAGTGAATTTGGATTTATTATCTCAAGTACATCTTTCCTTATTTCTGATTTATAGCTCTTTTGATTTACAGTATTTTTAGACCACCTAATCAGAAGACTGGGCAATGCAAAAGAAGGAGAAAATTTTATAATTTGACCAATTAAAAATACATAATATTACAGTTAATACAGTCAAGTTGTCACACATAGTTACTCCACAGGTCAAAAGTTTATTAAAATAAAATGATTTTCAGGGGCTTCTGGAATACAGTACAAGGAAGCCAGTAAGAATATTTTCATGTCTCACTGTTCATATTAGGGCAAGTAGTCCAGGTAATTTTGAACTACAACCTCCATTTACCTTCAAAACACATCATCTTGAATACTTTGCTTGTGACTTGGCATATTTGTTTGAAAATATCAGTATAAAATACATCTGCACCTTAAAGACCATAGACATTCTTTTGAAGAATGTAAATTCCAAATAATTGACAAAAGAAATGAACTGGCTTTCAAGAGGAATCAAAGAATATATATCAATACTTTAAATCCTTTAATTAATAAGGGGGGAAGAACCAGGTTTCAATTACCTTCAGTTTATAAACAGTGCTTAATCATTTGCAAAAACACACCTGTTAAGGCTCTGATATGTTATGGACTGACCCTCTAAAAGCAAATTGTCTCTAAATTTTTATGATTCAACCATCAATCTGTTTACTATGTGAAAACCTCTGTTTCCTGCATTCTTCCCCCATCCCCTTTGTTAGGATTCTGTTTAAACTGGCAATGTGAGAACCTGCTTGTTTTCTGTATCTTGCCCCCTCCTTTTTTAGAAAGATATTTCCTACATCCCTTTCCTTTTATATTTGGATTGAAAAAGCCTTCTGGATTGAAGATGAAACATCTCCAATTACATCTCGAAATAAAAGTTCAGTTGCCTGTTTAAGCAAGTTTGCAAGTTTTTACAAATTTTGCTACCTTCCAGAGGATGCAACAGGTGCTTTAACACTTGAAGGAGGAATAGGTTCTATGTTCTAGTACACTTTGCTCCTTTTGAAAAAATATGCACAGCAATACTTTGCATTAGGTTAGAAATGTAAATATCTTTTAAATAATATATTAAACATAATCTTTGGTAGGTGTGACTTAGTATATTTGATGTAAATTTAGGGTTCATTAACTGTTGCTGAAGCCTCATAATGATATTTGTGGTCTCTAATTAAAAATAGATATAAATATATTACATTTCCCATTATCTATTTAATACAAGTGATCTAAGGTAAAGGTAAAGGTTTCCCCCTTCAGTCATGTCCAACTCTAGGGACGGTACTCAATTCTGTTTCATAGCCAAAGAGCCAGCATTGTCTGAAAATGCTTCTGAGGTTATGTGGCTGGCATGACAATATGCTGAGAAGCATGAAATTCTATTATCTTCCCACCAATTTAGGCAGTACCTATTTATCTACTTGCATTTTGCAAGCTTTGGAACTGCTAGGTTGGCAGAAACTAGGCAGACGAGAACTCACCCTGTTATGCAGCACTTGGGTATCAACATCACAGTAAACCAAGTCTATGCCCCAACCACTGATGCCGAAGAGGCTGAAGTTAACCAGTTCTATGAAGGCCTGCAACACCTTATAG
>JANHZU010005466.1:103971-116477 GCA_032468055.1 Acrochordus granulatus | reverse complement strand
CTAGACAGTGTAGTAAGAAGCAGAGACATCACCTTGCCGACAAAAGTCCGCATAGTCAAGGCTATGGTTTTCCCAGTGGTAATGTATGGCTGTGAGAGCTGGACCAAAAGGAAGGCTGAGCATTGAAAAATTAATGCCTTTGAATTGTGGTGCTGGATAAGACTACTGAGTTTCCTTTGGACGGCAAGGAGATCAAACCAGTCAATCCTACAGGAAATCAACCCTGATTGCTTTTTGGAGGGACAGATGTTGAAGTTGAAGCTGAAGTACTTTGGCCACAAAATGCGCATGGAGTACTTATTCAAAAAGTCTGTGATGCTGGGAAAGATTGAAGGAAAAAAGAGAAGGGGACAGCAGAGGATGAGATGGATAGATAGCATAGGCAATGTGATAGGTCTGTGCTTGGGAAGACTCCGGGAGGCAGTGCAGAACAGGGAGGCCTGGCGTACTGCAGTCAATGGGGTCACGAAGAGTTGTACATGACTGCACGACTGAACAACAACAAAAATTAAACTAAGGATCATGCATTCTGTGTAAATAATTTTATCAAATAGGTGTAGCTGAATATACTAAGTTATTTTCATAGTTTAAAGTGCTAATATAGTTAGATAACCAACCTTCCCATCTCTAATAATTCAAGATGGTTAACATCCATCCATGATAAATATATAATCAGTCACATTCTGTGTGGATAGTAATTAAGCCTGACTTTTGATTCTCAGTAGTCTATGTTTTTGGTGATGAAAATGGAAGATGTGACAGAATTTTAGTTTACAAATGTACAAAAAGTAGTCAAGACTAGAACTAATTGAGATTAACATAGTTTCAGCTCATGGAAAAAAAAAATAGGCATTCTGATAGTATGTTTGGACATTCAAGAAAATGTCTGTGAAAAGTGGCATGCCCATTCATAAATGACAAAGTGACTGCAGAACAAAGGCAAAATAGTTTATTAAAACCAGAACTGTTGTGGCTACTCTCAGCATCTGTCTAGTTCAGTAATATTTTTATATTTTTTTGGGCTGATGATCAAATTTAGAAATGACAAGCATTGAACTTTTTCATTTTCTATGAATACATATGGAGCTTACTTGGAATCTAAGGGTATTCTTGGGAATCAGTGTGATTTTGAATGCTGATGCTTTCCTATGCAGCTTACCAGTTTTTTTCTAATTTTGTTTAAAAGTAACATCTTTTAACTGTGATACATTGATGCACACAATACCACCACATGGGGATACCAAGCATGTACTTCACAAGCATCTTGTTGTGTGATGTGTGAAATAGCTTGAATTTCCAAAAGAGAAGAAACAAATGGTTAAATGAAACATTAAGCTTGCTCAATTGAAAACTCTTAGCACAGCACTGGAGGACTTCATAGGAGAACTGTTGTTCTTGAGGAGATGGCAAACCTCTGTATTTGTATTTAGAACTCAGCTGCTTCCATTTGCCTTGCCCATTCCAGCATTAGAGGTCTTCTTCATCTTCTCTTCTCAGTTGTTCTGCATTACTACAGTAAGAGGAGAGTTTTACCAAGAAGAGTCACTTGGTTGAGTTGGGTGAATTTAGAAACTGAAGGAATGAATAAATCTCTTCCTATAGGCTGTTTGAAGTGGCTTGTGATTATATTGCTTCATTTTTCTATCTTTTCCTGTTTGGTAAGTATAAGAAATCTTTTTCATTATCATTAATTTGCCATATGCTTATTTAAATCTGATATGCTTTAAATGAATTGAAACTTGAGTTAACGTGATAGGATATTTAATATAGAATGATATCTCTAGCTAAATGGTTTATTATATAAAGATAGATATTTGATCATTTTGAAATACAATATATAAATAAATTGATGATGACATGTCATAGAGATGAGACCAAATCTCTTACAATCTAATCATGTTTATGTCAATAAGTAAACCCCATTATTTCACAGTGACTCCTTGTACTGTATATTATTTTATTGATATGACATCTTCCTTTTCTCAAAAATATTCACAAAAGATGGAAAATGGGAGGAATTTGTTACTGAACAAAGTATATAGCTCGGCCTTTAAAATGTCCTCCAGATTACTACAAGCTCTATTTATACCTGTGATTTTTAAGATGAAAAATTATCTGAAATACCTTTGGTTTCTTTTGCATGATGAACACATCAGCAGGATCCCACCAACTATGGAAAGAAGGGAACCAGCCCAACCTAGATACAGTGCATATCCTAGTTCATACCTAGAATAAAGATCATATATATTATATTCAGTCAAACATCATAAACTATCAAATGCTTTCTTGTCATACCTTACAGTTACTGACATAAGATAAAGGTAGTATCAGGGAGAGGAATGCTCAGAGAACTCTAGGTTACTGATATATGATAATAGAAGAATTAAAGAAGGGGTTAATGCAGACCAGTGGGATGATCAATTTAGGGATGTATTGATGTGCTCCATCTGTATTATAAATATAAAGAATGATGAAGGTGAGAACTTTTTTCTCATGCACTCCAATATGTGCAAGAGACAGACATCAAGTATTGAGAAAATAAAAACCAGTAATTTTATTGAACCAATAATTTTACCACCCTGGGCAACTTCCAGATTTGTGAACTTCAACTCCCAGAATTCTCAGTAGTGGTCAAGTTGAGGAAGATTGTAATCATTCATGACAACTTCATTGTTAATTGTATTAACCTTTGTGAACAAACAAGCCTAATGCAATTTTAATTTCAAACCTATTACAATAGATGTGAATTAACACCCACAGATCATATTGTGTGTTATCCTCCATGTATTTTGGTAATGCTAAAACCTTTTATCAACTACAATTACCAAACTGAAACTGAATATACACAGATATATTAACTTACTTTGTTCCAGCATATAAAGGATCAAAAAACTCGGCTGTGATATTTGCTGCATACCATGAAAGAGCAATCATTGACGGGAGACCTAGCCAAACAATAAAGATTAGTGGATGAGTAATTCCACATCAGTATGGATTAGGCCATGCAAATCATTTGATAAAGCATTTCTCCTGCAAATAAAGCAGGTTTTAGATCTATTTCCTGAACTACATAACTACCCCAGATGCTTAAAGATTGGAAGAAACTACTTCAAGGCTCACCAAAGGTCTTTTTGTCAAGCTTGGAAGATATTTCACCAGAGGATATCCTTTATAAGCACCTTGCATGATTTCTATAGGCTAGCATGCGTATGTATAGTATACAATATCAAGTTGTTACCAAGTTACTGAATTATAACATCTGAGGAAAGTTGAATCATGGATTTAGTGGAGATTCTGATTCAATTCCTAAAATTTTGCTTGAAAAAAATTTAACAGTTTTTTTTCTTTTTTATTAAAGACTACAGTACAGCATGCATGTGATCCAGCAGCCTTCATTTTAGAACCAAGAAAGTTGGGATCTATTTTGTTGGAAGTAAAGTGCAGAATAAGAGCTAGTTTGGTGCAGTGATTAAAGCATCAGACTAGAAACTGGGAGATTATGAGTTCTAGACCTATCTTGGGCATAAAGTCACTTGGGTGAACTTGGGCCAGTCACTTTCTCTCAGCCCTAGGAAGGAGGCAATGGCTAACCACTTCTGAAAAAAAAAACCTGAGACTTGTCCAGAAAGTTTCCAAGAATCATACACAATTGAATGAAATGGGAAAAAAGTACAGAATATAGCTTGATAACCAATAACTTGTTTTCTGTTCTAGAAATGATCTCCCACTACTTCTACAGAACAATGTGTTTCTAACTTGCCACCCTACCAAACAACAACATTTATGGTCATTTATTATGGTCATTCAAATTCAGCAGAATTATAGACAAAAAGAAACAGTATATTCTTTTAATATGTATTCTAATAGTTACCAGTTCAGATTAGTGACCCTGTCCCATAATTGTAACTTTCTGACAACATCTTCTTGATGATTTGTGGCAAAATTTAGTACTGTACTTGGATAAGTAACTTTAACACGGGATCCGTGTCAGCTGTAAAGTAAATTATGTAAAACGTCTTTTTTCAAAAGTGACTGAAGGAGCTTTTGCCTCAGGCTGGAATAGAATGCATAGCACATAAAAATAAATTCTGTAGTTTTAATGTTGCCTGAACCACACGGGTATAACAACCTCTCTGATAATGGAATTTTTCAGAATCTGCCCTCTAAGAGAAGTCACATTATAACAAGTAAGAGAAGAGAGAAATTTTGGTAGGATAAACTTTTAAATGATCAATGGATTTTAATAGTTTAAAGTCAGGTTATCTTGAAGCTCAACATTGCTGATCTCTAACCTAATGGTTTTCTTGACCTTATGCAGACCAGGTATTAGCAAAAAGTGCTAGAACACAATTTACCTATAAATGTCCATCCACCATTTAGATCTGCCATTGTTCCTTAGGATTAGTGAAAGCAACCCCATAATGAATATAAATGGTTGCCATTTTCTGGCCTCTGATCAAGACAGTTACGCCTCCAATCTCAGGGCTGCATTTCTCATTTATTTTGGATCAGAAAAATGGGTTTGAGAAAGGTGAACTGTACTTTTTCACAGGAAATAAAACTGAAAATAAGTCCCAGGGATATACTGTTATACTGTTGCCCTAACTTTCATTTTCAGATGGTTTATATCAACAACTGCTTGTTATATTTCTGGATCACAGCACTGAATCCTGACACCTAGCTGGGTAAGCAAGAAAACTGCAGCACTGTCTGAATAAATTAGGACTGATAGAAGTGGAAAAATATATTTTCCCCTTCCCAAATTGTGTTCATTCCAACAGCCTAAGTTAGGTGGGGAAAATCCAGGATTTTAGGTATCACAGACTCTTGCTGATCTATTTATTGTGTTAATCTTCCAGTGGGTTATATTCTCTTTTTGTTGATGCATGTTATTTTCCTTTTCATTCTTTTTAAATTGTAAGCTGCTCAGAGTTGTTATGGAGTCAGGCAGCCATGAAGTTGAAATATTAACATTAATAAAATTACTAACAAAATCATTCAGAGAAAAAAAAGAAAATCTGTTTTCTATGACAAAAATAGACAAAATACCGATGCTGACTTCTGCAAGTTAGTGCCCTCCATGTGTGGAATTATAACTCCTGTCATTGTGATCCAATATATCTGGAAGGCACAATGTTGGGAAAGGCTAATAGACTCAACTCACTAGCCACTCAAGTCTTAAGAAGCATTTCTTCTTTTCAGACACAGAAAGGAAGATACCAGTAAATTGGGACTTGTATTCTTTTTTCATTCTGTATCACTTTTAAATGTATATATGCCCTCTTCAGTGCTATATTTAGAGATCTATTATAGCTTAACATATAAAGTAGTAAAACAGCAAATAAATTTAGTGTATTAATTAAAAAGTATGTCTGCTCTGTAATCAGAGGGGGCAATTGTTTTAAAAACTGAACCAATTAGTTAAACATGGTTAAACATTTAAATACTGTGTGATAATTCAGATCCAATTGACATTCTAAAAGAACCATTTATTGTTTTTCTAAATCACTCTAAATAAACTTTTCAATCAATCTATTTTTGATGGAGGGGTTTTGTCTTTAACTCAACCCTGTCCCTTACTTGATACAAATCACAAGGAGTCCCAAGGATCCTGGCCAGAATAAATCAACATATTTCTATACAACCTTAAGAAATTTTCGCTGCACTAATGTTCATTATATGATGTTTTACCTGCTAAAATGAATACCATTCCACTCATTATGGAAATCCGTGCTTTTGTTCTTTCATCATTGGAACCATGCTGAATGCATTTTAAACCAGGCAATGCCAGCAGAGTTCCACCCATACCCAAGACAAGGGATGTAATCATCAGAGCTCGGCATGCTTGAATAAAAGCTGTAGGAGAGAAAAATTGACCAAAGATTTTGATTTTAGTACAAAGCAAGTGACAGACCGTGCCTTTGATATGTCCATTAATCAAAACTTGACTTGAAGCAAAGAAACCAAAGGCTGCATTTTTTTTAGAAATTAATTTGAGGGAGGACATTATTCAGAATGCCGTTAAGGCTTTTTAATGTTCAAGCATCTCTTAAAGTCAGAACTATATATTATGACGTTTTAAATGACTTTCTGTGTACATAACTATCTTGGGGCTATGTGGAAAATGTATAAATAAAACTATTGAAAGAAATATAATGTACTTGGAAAATGTGCAACCTTTTCCTCATGGAGATTCCCCAACTTAAGTTACCTAGGTAAGAACATAATACAATTTTTCTCTTGCTTTAGGAAAGGAACTCTGATATTATCATAGGATTTTTTACTACTCCCTATTCTCATCTCACAACTCTTTACATGTCTAGCAACCAGCACACTTCAGCTGATGAAAGCAGGAAAGACAGGGACAGTTAAAATACCTGGAAGGAAGCAGAGGGTTAAGAGAGAATATAGACATTCAGAAATTATTATTAGCAAAATTATTAGCAAAATTATTCTATACACAAACCTCCTCATTATTTAGTGGTCTTTTTATCAGAGTGATTTAATTTTTGAAGTTTCTCCTTTTGGTTTTTCAAAGTCTACCTGCTTTTTCACATTTCTGTGGCAATTAACAAATTAACTGGAAGTTCTGTCAAGCTATGTTATCAACAGGAGGAAGTTAAAAATAGAAATGCTTTTAGGATAAAAAGAGATATGTTGTGGGATATTGCACTTTGATAGTAATTTTCATAAAGTAATTTATTAAACTACTGTAGCAATTAATAGCAGTTGGAATACAATTATTAATCTAATGACAAGGACAAGTAACAAAGAAATCAATGTGAGTCACATGATTGTTCTTTAAGCAACAGTCTCATTATTATGTGATAATCTAATATTATCAGTCTCTGCTTTAATGATCTAGTAATTCCTAAGGTCTACCAAGCTATGGAGATTTTGTTTTTCAAACATCAACTTGGCAGAAATAGCAGGAATCAAGGTTAATGTAATTTGAAAAGGAAGCTGTCTTAAATTACGCAGGTTATCAAACCCAGTATTATCTGTTTTCAACTGATACCAGATCTTGAAATCCCAAGCTTTTCTCAGTACCTTTTCATAGAAACAGCAAAAACTGATCCTGGCTGAGACTTTCTGTATGGAAAATATATACCCTACAGAAAGCACCTGGAACAAAATCATTGCAGTTCAGTTTTTAAAATAATTTTGTAATAATTGGTCACAATAATATTAGATTATCTATTTAGCCATTTATAGCCTTAATAAATTGTATTTGTGCATTAATAATACTGTGCTGGTGGAATATTTTCTGCTTATGGAAAGCATGTATCTTTGACCCCTTTCTATCTCTGTATTTTCTGTCACAAAGGGAAAAAAATCAGACACTGTTGGTAGGGGCATGGATATGTTCAGGAAGCAAGATGGCTAGATAAAGTCACCAACATGAGGAAGCACTAGTGATTTTTACCAGCACAAAGTTTGTCATTAGATGCAAAGTATGATCTATAACATCTATGATTAGTAGCCTTAATACCAATAATCATAACCATAACTGCTGAGGCAGTTGACTATATAAAAGCCTGAATTCAGTAATCTTTACAGAATTTTTAGGATTCAATGTGTAATTGTAGTTAATGATTTGATTTGCCCAAGTGGCTGCTCCTATTGTGTTGCACTGTGTCTTGTAAAACTGTAGTCCAGCACATTTGGAGACATCCAGTTAGGCTACCAGAAAATGTTAATCAAAGTTTCTATTTTTCTATTTCATTCTTTTATTGATTTGGTCTTCCTACTTCCAGAAACCGTGTTAAATTAATCAAAATAACCTTCTGATTTCACAAAAGAACTGGACTGTACTCTGAAACTTAATGCCATACTAAGCCTATTAGTTTAAAAAATAATAGTGCTTTTTCACAGGCTGGGGGAATAAGTCTAAATGTATAGCTCCTCCAAAAGTTGCAAATTCAGTGCTGATTTTCTTTGGTGTTATGTCTATTGAGTTAAACATTTGCTTTTCCTCTCATGTGTATATCTTTGTTCACTTTTTACATACACTAACTGACCACATTTATAAGGGTCTAAATATAAATCTGACAATTCATTATGCATACATTACTCTTTTACTATGTAGAAAACAAATAAGGAAAACTGTTAGAATAGATAGCTTAGAACAAGCCACATTCATCTTCTTAGATACAGAGAAGGCCTTGGGCAATGTGAACCAATCTTTCTTGTTTAAGGTTTTAGAAACAGGAATTTTGAAGATAACTTTGTAAAATGAGTAAGATCAATTTATATTTCACATAAAGCATAAATAATTGTTAATGGAGATCTAACAAAACCCTGTGAGATACAAAAAGAAACAGAGATGCCCATTGTCTCCTCTCTTGTTTATTTTGCTCCTGAGACATTGAATAGAGATATAAAATGAAATTAGTGGATTGTGGAAGTAAAGATTTTAAAAAATAACTTATAAGTGAATGGCTTTTATAGATGATTTGGTGTTGGTCCTGGAAGATCCTTTAAAGGGAATGGAAATATTAATGACAAATTAAAATAATTTGGTGCTTTAATAAGTTTCAGGATTAATAAAAGACAAAGATGTTAACAAAAATGTGAAAACAGAAGATCAAACAGAGTTGATGAATAAAACAGATTTTAAGATTGAGAAGAGACTAAAATATCCAGATATAATTATGACAAATATTAATTGTATGTTATTTCAAAATCATTATGTTAAGATACGGAATGAAGTAGACTTCTGAGGGAGGAAATGGCAAACTGAAGAGAGTTCCACAAAAAGGAGAGCCAACTATTGCAACTAAAAACAAGAAACCAAGGAGTAGAACAGCTCCTCCGACCCCCCCTAGAGAGACAGAGGATGAGAGTTGTCCACATTCTGCTCCATATGGTTGTGCCTCACAAGGAGATTGCAAAGCAATGACTTCCAGAGGGATGGAGAACCAGCATACAAGGAAATTTGCAATTTTTGCTCTAGCCACGGTTGGACACTTTAAAGTTCACACTTCCTTTTATAAGCATTTTTGGAAAGTGCCTAGTAACTGCTTTAAAGAAGTTAAATACATTCAAAATGACCAAGCTGGAAACATCAGGTGAGTGTCTTCAAATTAATATTAAAAAAATTAAACTGTGTCTTTATAAGCTTTAAAAAATTCAAAATAAACAGCAAAAAGTAAGGCATAGTTTGGTTATCAAAAGTTTTAAATGGACATTGCAGAAAAAATCCCAATAATTGTTACAGATGTTATTATATAATGTATATATACATTATATATGTATATATATAATGTATATAAACAGACAATTTATAAATATGAATAATTTATTATGTGCTTTTAATTGTAAAAAATAATGTATTATGTGCTCTTATTAAACTATTAGTGCAGATCATGGCATCACGAATAAATCAGATAACTCTCCCCTGTTTCATGGAGACATGATTTGTCTTTAAAGACAGAATGCTCTTTTATTATACAAATCAATCCCAACTATCATCACAAATCAAAACCAGCTATCATAAATTTGTTATTTTCCTTTTATTTCAAGCAGTAGATATTTTTATACTCTTTCTCAGTATAAAAATTTTAATTTCTTATATAGAGAGGAAAAAGTTAGTATTAATACTTTATAGTTTATTATTGCTGATCAAGCCTTTAAATTATCTGCAGTGTGGCATAAGGAAATTCAATTGTCTAAAACTGTGGAATGGCAATACATTCAATTAAAAAGTTTTTTGATTTCAAAATTTGTTCCAGACAAATAAACATAACAAGGTGAGCTCCTGTTACTTGCCCCAGCTCCTGCCAACCTAGCAGTTTGAAAGCATGTAAAAATGCTAGTAGATAAATAGGTACTGCCTAATTTAGGTGGGAAAGGTAACAGCATTCCGTACAGCTTGGCATATAGTCATACCAGCCATATGACCACGGAAGTGTCTTCAGACAAATGTTGGTATGAATTGGAAATGAGTGCCATCCCCTAGAGCTGGCTACGACTGGCAGGGGAAAACCTTTATCTTTTAGGAGAACATTGGAGATGAGTAAACAAAGAGGAGCTTGGTAACTGGGAAAGTTGCAAAGTGAGTTGAGATAGGTGGAGACTTGGGAGAGGGGGCAAAGGCAGTTAAAAGTTATTTTCATCAGTAGTGACAGTGGAAAGATCTTGCAAATACACTTCTTGGAAAAGAAGCCACTTCTTGAAAAGCCTTTTAGAGAAGGAAAAATAATGTAAAATGTTGTAAGGCTTTCATACTGACTCTTACAGAACAAAATTTGTCTTGATATGCATCAAGTGCGCAACAAACCAGTCAATGTTCTCTCAGATCTTCCAATTTATGGGACCAAAGCAACATAGCCCATGCTGAATACCATCCTATTTCTAGAGAACTTTGCAGCTAGCCTGAGACCGATTCCTTTGACAGCAGACATCAAGTTCCTAGCAGGAACATGACAGTTTATACAAACTGAGTTTCAAAAACTCCAGACTGACACAGACTACCCTAACCTCTCTCCATTTAAAGTGGGTAGTAGATTCCTGTACTATTTATTTATCATATTTCTATGCCGCCAATTTCCGAAGACTCTTGGCGGCTTACATAGGTTAGTGATTATACAATTTTCTTTATTTTACCCTGCCCCCCTCAGCTGGCTGGCGATGTTCATTTCCAGGGCATCCTCTGAGACTCCTGCTCCACCCCTGGGATGGGCGAGTTTTTTGCGCTGACTTTCAGTGTTCCGTTGCACCAAGTCACTCCTCCGTCAATTTGCCGACCAGCAATTTTTCCCTCCAAAGGAGGTCCTCATTAATCTACTTGCATTTTCACATGCTTTCAAACTGTTGAGTAGGCAGGAGCTGAGGCAAGTGACGGGCGCTCACCCCGTCATGTGGAGCTTGCAGATTGAACCTGCCAGAGTGCTGGCCCATTTCTGGACGACATATCTGGCGGCACTAATCTGCTGCGCCACCGCACCCACTATCATGGCCACCTGTGTATACCTGCAGAGGAGATACACCAAGAAGTCTTATTTCTGGACCATAAGACACTTGTAATGGTATACTTCAGCTTACGTAAGACCCTCCACTTAGTCACCTGGGACTTCTCATGATCACAGATTAAGGCTGAGTGCACTAGTATGTCACAAATCAAGGATGTTCTGGAAAGCCTGTCAATCTTCTACAACCCTTACTAATGCCCTGAGCCCTGTGAACCCACTCTCTTCTTGGTATGCCTTGTTCTTTACCTGAATACAAGTGCACTCACAGTGTGTGCTTTCTCTGTAGATCCATACACAGTTTCTGTGCCTCTCCTGCTTCTGCAGTCACCCTTGCCTCACAGCTAGGGTGTACATTGAATTTTATTGAGGATAAATTCAGTTCAGTTGCTCTTCAGAGCCATAAACACAGTATGTTTTTATTGGAACTATGAAACCTATATGGAACTATGGATAACTTTTGAGATTGATTTCACCTAATCTTGGCCCACCTTCCAGTCACAGAGAAAGAACCTGAAAAGTTTGTGACATATCTAATGATAGGGACAGGCTTAGCTTTTTACAGATTCTGTCTTTTTATTCCTGCTGTAATAGATAGTCGATGTATAAGATGTAGTTTGTCATCTATGATCCCACAGAAGTGCATGGTGTATCAGTCTGAAGACCTTTTTAGTCCAACAGTCTATTCCCATAACAATCAGGCAGATATCAATGGAAAGAAAATCTGTTAACAAGACATGAATATTATAATGCCTTCCTTACTCAAATTCCCTACAAACAGATACTAACAAACATTGCAAGTGATACTGGAGATAATATATAGCCCTTAATACCTTTATCATCTATAAATTTGTTTAAACTTTTCAATCTGTCCATATTTCTAATAAATATCAATGTATGATGGTTTCAATCAAGATACTGATAGAAACATTCATAGTAAATTATATAAATTTACCAACAACCATTTGCCACTGTTAGGTGAAGGAGAATCTTTGTGACTTCCAGAAAGAAGTGCAGATCTGATAATGAGCCAGTTTGGTATAGTGATTAAGCCATCAGGCTGGAAACCAGGAGACTTGAGTTCTAGTCCCACCTTAGCCATGAAAACCAGTTGGGTGACTTTGGGCTAATCACTCTCAGCCCACACACCTCACAGGGTTGCTGTTGTAGGGAAAATAAGAGAATTGAAATGCAGTGGAACCTTGGATTGCAAGTACTGCAGTTAATGAGTATTCCGCAAGATGAACACATGTTTTAATAAAATTTAATTTGGTTAACGAGTGAAAACTTGCAAGACAAGCTTCGTGCGATGAGCTTGCATGGGAAATCTCACAACTGAGCTGATGGTTCTTCTCTCTCTCTGCATAAAAAAAAAAATAAGTGAAAGTCATTCAAGAGAAAGAACTCATGAGACTCAGGCTCCAGATTCTCCTTCCAAGCAATCACCCTCCCCTTCCTCTCCTCCCTCTTGTCTCCCTCACACCAGCCACAACTCTTTTCAAAGTGTACAAAGATTGACCCTCTGTCTTCCCTGTC
>JANHZU010005466.1:38442-58158 GCA_032468055.1 Acrochordus granulatus | reverse complement strand
AATTTAGAAAGCCTTTTGGATAAAAGGTGAAACGTCTTCTACTTGAAAAAAAAATCCAATCCAGATGCTTGTTTTTTAAACTTTTGTTGCGATATCAGAAGAACATTGATCCATGCTACTAGTGGTTATCTAGCACTCATAAGATTTCTCTCTCTTTATATGTATGTATGTATTATGGACTAACCTGTGGGGTTTGTTTGAGGATATACGATGTATAGGTGAGATGCTGTGATACACCACTGCCTGCACTCTGGATTCCACTACTTGCTGAAGAACCTAACTGCTGATCTGGAACATCCAACAAGACAGCCAGTTATAAGTACCATGCAACCAAATCCTATTTATTTCAGCCAGATTTCCCACTAACCACAGCAATATATCTACTCTCCAGAAACCCAATCCCAAATTGAGTAATTAACTACAAGCAGAAAGTACAGAGACTCAATGTGGATAGCTATGAAACATCATTGTACTCAAAGAGGAAGTTTATACATCTATCCATGGAATGCTCCATACCTGAGAGTTACAGCTCTCTAGTCCATATATACGTAACATTTCTATTTGACCTGAGAATTGTTGATTCCCACCTTGCTAGCAGAAGTCCTTCCTTTCATAAAGCATATGAACATAACTGTTTTTCAGGAAATGCAGTCTGACTAAAGAAAGTATACTTTATTTATAATACTCAGTTACATGTCACCATATTTAACAAGTTATTTTTTTAATGTAATACTAACTGGCATTATTTGTAGCTCGCAAAATAGCTCCTTGAGGTATAAGTAGCAGTTTTCCTTTCCCAGATGGATTCTTGCTATTTGTAGTTAGGTACAATTTTGTGCCAGGAGGTAGGTTTGCCAAATTGGCTAAATTAGTGGCTGGTAATTGCAATGTTGCCATTACTGGAAGGAAAATAAGAAAAAGAATTTTATCAAAGTTTTCAGAAGCTACCCTCTTGCAACAAAACATTAAGTTCCAGAGCAGTATTCTTCCAAACATGCTTTCAGTCCCTAATTAGATACAGAAAAATGAGAGTCCAGCTGCTATAATTCAATACAGCATATACTGAGAAAAGGCCTTAAGATGGGTTATAGATGATAAGCAAAGAATATTTCAAGCCATTTCCTTGTGCAAACCAAAAACTTAGGAAAGTGGAATGAAAATAAGCAGAATTCACTGAAAATGAGGAGAGTTATAAAAGAAAAGACTAAAAGAAATTATACAAGAAAGAGCTACATGTTTCTACTGGACTAAAGAGAAATCAAAAATTGAAGTTTATTATATTATGGTATAGCCATGATAAAGCAAACTAAAACAATAAAATATGGATATAGTCAGCTAACAGCATCTCTGTATCAACAGAACATACAACTAGAGTCATGGATTTCCTTGTCTGTTCTACTCATCATGACACCCTGCCCTGAAATTGGCCTGAAAGTTGACAAATCTTATGGAAAAGATTTACTGTACACAGGGCAGAAAAGCAAGGAGAAATTCCCTTGTATGTATGAATGCAAGTCATCTTATGAGTCTTTCAATGTAGTCCAACACTTATATTTATTAGGTTTTTAACAGTAACCTATAGTATGATAGAATTACATGGTGACAATTCATTTGAATACCCAGAACTTTTCCAACTTACTGTCTCCTAGAGATATTGAACTGCAACTTTAAGAAATTATAGGCAATAGTTCTGAAAGTTGGTATTCAATACAGCTGGAGAACCTAAATTGGACATGGCCTACATTTTTGTGATGCAAAGCTCAGCAAAATATTCAATAACTTAATTTATTGGTGTACTTAATTAATCAAGTCATTAGTTATCCAGCTAGCAGGCCTATTTTGGCTGATTTCAAAAAGCTAGGGTCACTAGTTGATTAATACTTAGAGCAGTGATCAACAGGTCATTCAGGGTTAATGGCTAGACTTGGAGGTTGAAAAAGCATCCTGAAAAAAGCAGTGGCAAACCACTTATACATTTTTGCCAAGAAAACTACATGGATTTATCTATAAAGTCCCCAAGAACTGAGTTTAACTAAAAGAGACATTTTCTAATTCGTTAGTTAGCTTCATATCATTATGTTTGAAACTGCAAAAGGTAAACTCATGTTACCTGAACCTTGGGATCCAGTTTTTGGAACTCCCGTTGATGGAACCTGAGCTTTTGTTAACGTCTGCACAGGCTGAGCAACAATGGTTCCTCCTCCACCACTTACAATAGCTTTGGCGACTCCTTGGGTGACAATTTGTTTTCCACCCACTGACTTTGTGACTGAAGGGTTTGATTTTGCCACAAGTATTTGTCCTCCACCAAGGGCCATAGCTTGTTTAACCGATGGTGGTAAAACAGACCCAGCTGGAACACTAACAATCTACAAAATAAAAATACACACATTGCTTATGTGGTAACACCAAGCTAAATAAAAGCAGTGTTCTGTCAAAGAAATTGGATCTGCATTTGAAGCTGTATGGAACTCAGGCAAAACACCTTGTTCAGGATGACTATTTAAAAAAAATATGGTTGAAAACAATGATAAAGAAATAATATGTAATTATCTTCTCTCAAATTGATAATGTTATAATCTGAACAACAAAATATATATCTGAAAATTATTCCTACTATTTAAAGCTTCTGATACTACCTGGCTATGTCAAAAAAACATGAGCATGGAATAAAGCAATAGAGTTATTACAAAACTGCTAGAGGGAAAAGAAAGCAAAAATCTAGCACCTTTGATGAACTGGATCCCTCTCCTGTGCTCATGATCTGTTTCTGGGGTGATAAGGCAATCACATGGCTCCCTTTCACAGTCATGTACTGTTGCAGTGAAGTTTGAGAGGCCGTTGCAGTTGTTGCCACTGGAGAATGTTGAGACAGTTCTCCAGGCTCTTGCTTTATTATCACCTTCAAATAAATCAAGTGGAAATTTAGATTTTATGGGGCAATCCTTACCTTTCAAATGAAGGGTTAGGGAGCTATCTGATGCTCCCTACCATAATCTATTTCCCACTAGCAAGAGAAACTGAGAAGCCCCAAAATGGGGGTTTCTTTAGATTCCACTGGATTCCGGGTCTCTTCATTTACTGTAAGATTCCAGGATCAGTTCATCAATGATTTATAGGTGATAAACTAATCCCTTCCCCCAAGCATAAAGGGGTAATAGCAAGAAAAGGGGAAATCTGCTCAAACATCACACAGATGCACACAATTTTTGTATTGGTTGACATAACTCAAATTTCCCATTTAAAACTACACTCTTTTCTTTCATAAGAAATCAAGTAGCTACCTGAGTCAGCACAAATTCAGTATGAACACATTATTGTGCAAATCCATATTCAGTGATTACAAAATGAATAAAAAATTACAACAACAGCAACAACAAAAACTTTGTAAAGCAACTTTTGAGTGAGGTTATAATCATGATTGTATTAGTTCAAAAAGATCCAGAGTACCCAGTTTTACAAAGAAGCAAATGTCACACTGAAACAATATCTCAGTTATCCAGAAAAGCCGGTAGAAAATATGAGCCCCCACAAAAATTGCTAGAATACATACAGGAGTATTAATATTTTTTCTGACAAATGATCCATCACCTACAACTGTAACAGAATAATTTTTTTTCTCAAGTTATTTTTATCTCCTCTGCCTCATAGAAGGTTTGATTCTAGTTTCAATTTAGGGATGAAGCCAGACAGGCAATTTTGGGCCAGCTCCTCTTTCTCAGCCCAACCCACCTCACAGGGTTGTTGTATGGAGAATATAGGAGGAGGTAGGAATATTAGGTATGTTTGCTACCTTGAGTCATTTATAAAAAATAATAAAGGTGGGATATAAATAAATAAATAAAATATAAAATCAACAGTGTTTTTTATTACTTAAATGACTCCATCGAGGCTCCACCAGATGTGGAAGAGTCGCTTTCCTGTGCTACTGTTTTGTTTGCAAATTTCCCTTAGGCCTCTGGTTGACTTTAGGTAGAGTCCTACTTCTGATAACAAGATTATTGGTGTAATAATGTTCTTATTGTTATGGCTGGCTCTCAGAATAAATTCAGTGGCCTTGTCAATGAATATAGCAATGGTCTGTAATAAATATAAACTTTCTCTTGATACAACCTCTTCAAAACAATATTCATATATGCACTTATGCTCACAAACATTCAGTACCTGAAGATTTGCTATGAAAGAGTGAAATGAGAAAGCAAGGAAGGAAAAAACTCACCAATGTCTGAATAGAAAGGTGCAGGACATGGTGTATGTTTGTATGTAATGCCAGAACCCCAAGAAATGAACAATAAGAAAGCTTGTTAAGCAACAAACTCAGAATACTCCACGGTAACTCTCTTTGTGAAATCAAGCTGCACCATTCACATTAAAGAGAATTAATACCTTTGTAAATGTTCCGGATGCTCCTGTCAGAGATTTAGGGCTTTGTACTTTGGAATGACTCCCAATAGGACAAAGAGGTGGCATGGTTGCGAACAGCGAGTCCTCTTGCTAGAATGAATATATACAGCACTCTGTTCAGTTAACCATGCAATTATTTATTTTTCAAGCATCAATTTTAGTTTTAAACAATAGACTTATCTACAGCAAAAAACATTTTGTTTTCGAATTTTCATTTAGGGTCCAGAAAACAGTAAAGCAGAAGATTGCAATCATTTTCAGTCTGATGGTTATTTTTGGCTAGTAGGTAGCCTTCTGTTGGTTAAGTTAGAAAAAACTTTAAAGTAATTATTAATTGATGAAATTAAAATGATTTACTTATATTTAATATTTTATCTCCACCACGAAATTAATTGCTCCCACTACTGGCAAAATTGCCACTCTGCACTTGTTGTTTGAGTTGCCTTGTATTCCACATGTTAACACTGGTTGGTAACAGCAGCTATTACTATAAACTGTCAATCTTTCTGCTCGCCAAACAAGTGCCAAATAGTGCTGTCATATAATTGATACAACCTTTGATTTTGCAGAAGATAACACACTGAATTAAATTAGATATCCATCATGTTATTCTCTTTCAGGTTAAACAATACTCTTGGCAAGCCACAGAAAAGAAAAACTAGAGTATTCAAATGAAAATATAAGGAGATAAGAGAAAACAAAGGAAAGCCAAACAAAATCTCGATTATACTAATCCATTCACTTTATTTTTCCGTACCTTTTTATTCACGCAGACCATCCCACCACTTTCATACACTGATTCATACATTATCCTTTATTCTTCAAATGTTTGCCTCTTTTTCATGATCTCATCAACTGGACCTGAATTTTTATATCTGTTCTATTTTTGTAATTGATAATATGAATTTTTATTCATACTATTTTTGTAATTGATAATATTAATTCTCAGATCCATACTTCTCATTATCTCAAAACCCACATCTAACAATGTGCTGCACATCATTCAACAGCGCGCTATTTCCTTCATACAAAAACACAAGCATATTCATGTCCTGAACTCAAAGTCCTCTTTTGTCACTGTAAACATGAGCTTTGGTTACACTTTTCATATGCTTGTCAAATTTAGTATCAGCATGGAATTTTGCATGTGGCATGACTACAACTAAGGCCTCTTTATTAGGGTAAGAGTGTCATGTCAAATAAAGCCCTGGATAAAAAATGGATTAAAAATACTAAATGTGTTAGGTAATTTTTAATGCGGAGCAACAAGTCACGTGTAAATCTATTTACCTAGGTTTCTCTGGACAATATAGCAAGATTCAACAATAATATTTTTATAAAACATGTATTATTAGATCTGGAATCTTGTTGTATTATTAGATCTGGAATCTTGTTGTATTATTTGGGAATCAAGTCTCCAGAATTAAGCAGCTAAAAATGCTTATTCTCTTTCAGGTTAAACAATATCCTTGCAAAGGTAAAATCTGACTTTGTGTGGCAAATCTGACTTTGGTTTCAATAAACTCCACTGAAAACTAATAAAGTCATTAATTTTAATTGCATGTTATTTTAATAAACAATAATTAAAATAATAATTAAGAGTAAGAGCAATCTATGTGGTCACTAACAGTTAACATTAATTTATTCATCTTCCTCTTTTTCCTCCAGTAACAATAAAGCTCAAATAATTTGGCTAAGTACTATGTACAGTTTGAGTCAGAGAACGCATGGCACATTGTTATTGAGGAAAATGCTGGAATCATTTAAAAGAAGAGCCAGCATAGTATAAAAAGAGGAAAGAGATATTATTTAACTAGCTTTACAAATTTGGAAAGATATACACACATGCTACAGTTGCAGAAGCATGACCCTGTTAAAGAGATGTATGAAAGTAAAGATAGAATTTGTTGCATTCAGATTTATAGGAAATTATTCAAAGAACAGAAAAGCTAGCCAAAGGTCTGTACCTTGACTGTAGAGGATACAAAACTGCTTCCGTGAATTTTTGAGACTGGAGAACCTGTCCCTTGAGAGGATTGAGAAACACTTGTAACTTTACTTGCCGGGCTACCTATATTTATGGAAAATATAAGAGATATCAGTATTATGTACATTCTGCCATAAGACACATTCATACTAGTGAGGATCACAGTACAGTTCTCATAACTGGGTATCCTCTATCTATGTAGGTACCACAGCTCCAAGAATTTTTCTAGCCATGCCAACTTGGAAATTATGGAAATATGCAGAATCACCATAGCATGGTGAAGGCTGGTTGGCGTTATCAATAACATGAATATAGTTTACAGGCAGAAGGTCATTGATTGCCCTTCATATAATAGAGATGTTCATTTATCAGTCAGTCAACTTCTTAAACTTAATATTGGAAAATTTGGGAAACAGCATCAATTAATTAACTGTGATTCATCAAACCCAAACCATGAAACTTGTTATTTCAGATTTCAGCTAAAGCAAACTGTGGAGGGATCCTATGGAGTAAGACAAGTTGGAGTAGGTTACCCCACTATCTCTTCCTCTACACGGCTTATATGCTGGTCCACTTGCATATACTTTCCTGAATTTCCCAGCACCTTCTTATTCTGTTTGTATGATGCCAAAAACATTGGCAGTGGGAGGAAGAAGAAAGCACTTGGAAGACTGTGAGAGGCCAAAGGAGGGGAGAACAGACAGGTCAGGTGGATATTCTATACTTTATGCCAAGGACATCAGGAGTGTTTACCCAACTGGCTCATCCACCCACTTGATCTTTCCAACATTCCCCTTAGCTATTGCTGATTCTTGGCTTTTTCCTGCTCTCTCACTTCCCATACCCATGGAGGGTGGATTGAAACATGTATTTTGTCTGGATGTAGATGAAACATATTTTCACTTCAGACTTAGAGCATCCAGATCTGCATAACATTTTGTATACCCTTAAGAAACAAACAAAATATTTGCTTGGTAACCATCACTTATGATTCATTTGAAATCCAACTGATCAATATGAACAGAATGTGAATAAAGTTATCATAGAGCTAATGATACAGTCATTAAGTTTTTAAGAAAAAGTATGTAAGAAAACAAAATACATTAAAAAATAGAAAGATAATTTTCCTTACTCTCCATCAAAAACAAAGAACGAAAGACACGTGTCTGTTAAACTTGTTGGGAAAAAGATTCATTTGGTGTTTTGCCTTCTGAACAGGATGACTAGCAAGAAGGAAGAGAAAATGAAACTAACACACCTGCATTTGTGACTGACACTCCAACTGTCTGGCCAGGCTTGTCCACAATAATGTAAGAGTTGCTAACTCCAGGGGTCCCAGCCCCTTGTTTCATATGTACTGGAGTAGATGTTGGGGTACGAGGTAGTGGAGAAGGACTTGGGGTTGATATTGGAGAACCTAAAGAAAGGAGTTCCGATTATAGGTGAGACAGATGTGCTGAGGTTACAAGAAGCATATATACCAAATATAGCAGTTCAAAGGTAGAACTGATTCAACATTATTGCAAGAATAGAAATTAGTCCCAAAAATCAGATTTTTACCATGTTTCTTCCTGAAGCATGCTCCTTTAATAACAGGGAGATACAGCATGTTTTATTCATCAGAACAAGTACAGCAAACTTTGGGGGGCTTCTTTCAAATTAGGTCTTTTTGTCTTCTTCACATTTAGCTCATTATTTATTTACTATTTCTTACCACTTTGTCCTTTACACTCAATAAAAATACTTGCCATTTTCAAAATCTGACTTCAGGAGAGTAAAAAGCAAACCTGCCTCATAGATGGTGTATTTTTGTGTGAATCAGAAAGGGAGAGAGAGGAAAAAAAGCAGTGTACACTAAAGTAGCACTAATTTATGCACCAGAGTTTATTTCAGTGGCATATTTGCTACTCTTCCCCCATTCCCAAAATAAAAATAATCTTCTCAATACAAAGTAAACCAGCTTATTCTCATTAGATATAAACATAATAGGGCCAAGCAAAACATCTGAAAAAGGCATCTCAGGAAGTGTGCTGGCATGAATAAAGTACATCTCCTTGATGGATTAAAGAAGCCATATTCTCTAAAAGGATTAGTTCTGCTGGTCTGAAGTCTGTCCCCATTTGCACATGCATGTATGTGTAGTCTGGGACTGCAAGCAAAGTGAAGACACTGCATAGACACATGTATGTCCAGAATCCTGGCAACAGAAGCTGTACAATCTTTCTGAAGTATGCTACTATGTTAAAGAGTTATGCATGCAAATATGTTTTGTGGAACACCTATTTCAAATTTTTTCAACAGTAGTATCATGTTAAAATATCCACCAAATAATCCATACCTGACACAATCTTGCAGCTCATGGTGATAGGTTGGAAAGACTTGCCTGGAGATTCAGCAGGGCTTGGGATTTGACCTTGAGGCACTATCTTACAACTGGCTGCAATTGGCTGAAAAGCTGAGTTGCTGTGGGAGCCAAAAGCAACTTTCTGATTTGTGAGCTTAATGGGAGTCCGCTCTAATGATGATGGCAGGGAGTAAAATGTTGTATGCCTCTCAACTTCAGCACTGAGCCCTGGTGTGCAAATGTAAAGGGCGACAGAAGAAGAGAAGGGTGGAGCAGAAGAAGAGAAAGGTGCAGTTTTTTGATTAATGTATCAACTTAAACAGAAATATGTGGGAAAAAAGCTTCATTCTACTGTAAACCTCTTGGATTTTTTAAATAGGTCATTCAATCCAAAAGAACAAGCGTTTTCCTACTTAGGACAGGATTCAAGTTTAATCTTTTCACTGCCACTGAAACTGCTTATAATCTGGAACAAATTTTTCCTGAGGGAAAAAGATCTCCAATCACAGAGAGATCTCTAGTTGTGTTCAAGCAAGCATGAACATAACCCCAGCTCAGACAGAAGGGCACGTGTAACTACCCCTTTACCTTTTTCAAGAGAAATATCTGTGACGGATTCATGCACTTGTTTTATTGGTGATGAAGCTTTCATAGGTGCTGGCATATTTAATGGCAAATGCAATGAGTTAGGGGCATCAGAAAGATCAGAATCTGATGACTGGTATTCTTCTTTAAGAGAATGCCGATGCAACTCAACATCCACGACCTTTTCAAAAGAGAAGGAAAACTACTGTAGGCAAATGACAATTTTATTATAGCTTGTTTTTAGTCAGATATATTCAAAGAGCTTCATAATTCCTTTGTGTTAAAGACATGGGATTCTGGGCCCTCTGCATCTATCAGTATTTCAGGAAATTCAATCCAAATGAAAAATGAGGGGTTAAATGCCTAGAAAGTTGTGATTTACTGTAAACGCTGGTGTGAACCTGTGATAGTATACAAGAATGATCTTGGGAGACAGGAGGGAGTCGCAGACTAGGGCAACCGTCATGCAAAATTCCACAGATGGAAAGCGAGCAGGGGAAATATTTCAGAAGGGCCCTCCCTAGACGAGAGGGAGGCAGGGAAGAAGTACAGCCACCCAGCCATTTCAACAGTGAAGTGGGCAACATGTACATTAAATAAACAACTAAATACTTTCAAAATTGCAAGATTCTGTTAATATAACCTTATAATAAAGATACAGCTAGTAATCATTGTCTGGTTTCTTGTCTGGACTACTCAAAAGACTAAGAGAATCTGATAATGCAGTGCACACAGAAGAATATTGGGGAAAGTACACATTCTTTCAGATTTTCAGGTTTGTTTCTCAGAACCATCTTCAATTACCTAGTCAATGTGTGTTACACATTCTACTCACACGAAAAAGTCCACCAGGATTCTGAAATATTGGTTCAAGTTACAAAGTTTCCATTTGTTGAAGCTTTTACATTAGGTGAAGACATGTGGCTCTCCAGATGTTTTAGCTTTCAACAATTGTCACCATTGCCTGTGCTGGTGAGTACAATGGATTTGCTATCCAATGACACATGGAGGCCACCTATTAATCATCCATCTTACAAAAACTTTATGTTCAAGCAAAATGTATTTAATTTATCAACGTGGGGTACCATTCACATTTATCTGTGACCTATCCAAGCTCCAATCATGAATAATACACAAGTTCAGGAGACTTTGTACTTTGGTATGATAGCTGCTTGAAAAATATTTATTGTGGCTGCTTTAAAAAAACAAAAACAAAAAATGTCTCATTTTTCCAAATAACAATTTTATGAAGTTAAACAAAGACATACCGTTTCAGCCCCGAGTGTTTGTAGACCAGTGTATGTTCTATCCAACTGTAAAAAAGAAAACAACTGCTTTTGATACAAATATCTGTTAAACCATTCCAGTTCATACAAACTTTGATGCTTCTTCACTAAACTCAAATTATGAAAAAAGCTGTGTTGTTTTAACTATTTTTAAAAAAACATTTATTAGGAATAAAAAATACTAGCATATCTTTTTAAAAAAATCAGCATTCTGATATCATATATCTGTCTCTCAATAAGTGAGTGACCTGGACCGTCCTCAGCATTTCTGTATTCCTCAAACATTGGCCAGTTTTAATCCATTTCAATTTATGTATTTGTTCTTCCCATGTATATTTTGTTCTGTTTTTACTGGTTGTGCAAAGAAAAAGGAAGCACTGTATTCTGAACTGAGTCAGTGTCTTCCAAATTATACTTGGATAATGGAATCTTACAATGCAGTATAAAAGATGAATTCAAACTACATAAAATGAAGCATTAAAAAAAGCCCATAATGAATCGGTGTCACAATGAGAGGCAACTAATGAAGAAATGTTCCATAGCAGCCCATAGAACTGCTCAGCATCTCCATTGTCTGCATCTGATTTGCAGGTGATATAATACTAGGAATAGCTCCAATTCACTACAGGAAGGCAGGATTAATATGCACAATGGATTCACCGTATTTTCAAATTGTGGGGAGCAAGAGAGGTGGTGACATTTAGTAAACAGCTTTATGGGTGGCAATAAATCTTAGGTCTCCAAAGAGGGCAAAAGAAATGCAAAATGCTTTTTAAGCAAAACATTTTCTCCCCAAAAGGTTCCCCGAGAGAAAATGGTGTTATGTAGAACAGTTTAACTACAAAGCTACAAGGAAAATATGTAAGCATTTTAAAATATTCTATACATGATTGTTGTTCTCAATAGAAAAGACTAATGAGTATTAGTTAATGACTTAATTTTTGCTTATTTGCTCCAATGTTGGGTTAAGGTATTTATTTATGTATTTAAAAGATATGCATGCTGCTTTATTAAAAGCTTTCATTTATTTTTAACAATATTTTAAGCATGTCTAACCATTTTTAATTTTAGATTAAATTTTAAAAATCTAAAATTCATAATAAGCCATCAGTGTTAAAACAGGAAGTATAAGCATACCCATTAACATGGATATGAAAGGAAAAATGGTGAGTTATCTCAAGGTTTGGATTACAAAATATGCCTTCCAACAGGTGCCAAAGCAATGAAGTGGGTCAGGTTAGTTTTGCACAGCCAAGTACAAACAGCCTGATAGCAGATCTGTCCATTACTAAAACAGGAGACAGAGAGCAAACGGGCCTTCTATTTAAGCAAGAGGTACATCTAGCCCATTCTGTTGCCCAGACAGGAGAAGAGGCCCAGGAATTTGATCCCTGATTTCATAAACAGGGCTTGTGTTTGATACACTGCAACTGCTGGGATTCTTTTGTAATGGCTTCATAGGTGTTCGATAATAAATGTACTTATCTGATCTTTTGCACTTTTGGAAATTTATTCTTGAAATGGTTCCCTTGGCCGCTATGTCAAATAAGCCTGTCAAATGGAAGGCACCTCCTAAGCATTAGGAAGAGAACGTTCCAAAGAATAAACACCACCACTGAGTGAGCCTATCCTCAAATAATTTCAAGACGACTGTCTATAATTCATGGCAGATATAATAGGACCTCCCAAGATGAATCCCTTTTTATCTGGGGAGGAGGAGATTCCTGGATCTGACAGAAAAAATTCTTAGCTTATGCTCTGATTTATGCATCGACAATCATTATAGGCACAGATGTTTTAAAAACCTGAATATTTTAAAAAATCCTGAATTGTCCCAATATTTCTATCTGACATTTCAGGCAATCTCTTGAATATTTTATTGTTTATAAAGCTCATTAATTTAAAAATCAGTGCAATGAAATAATTTTGGATGTTTCATAGATGCTATCTGGTAGGACTTTGTGTCTCTTTTAACTGCAAGTAATGTGCTGTTGACTTCTGCACTAACTTTGTAGTAAAAAACAAATTTAACATGATTTGAAGCTCTATATGTGCATACATATAGCACTGATGCATAGAATGCCTGCTTCCTTTGCATACAATGACCATATTTATTATAAAGGATAGTTTATTTATTACAAAAAGTCATTCTTTATTTCAGAAAGGGGTCCTTAAAGTTATTAATCATTTATTTTCTTGGTCCTGCTCTTGAATTTTCTTTATAAAGCAAAGTTATAAACCAAATAATTTTTTACTCTTATGAGGCTCTTTTAGATTTGCCCCCCTTTTTAGGTTTGCCCTTTATTTTTTTAAAAAAATTATGATCAATAACTATACTTTTGCATGTGTAATAGATCAACATGGAAAAACAACAACAGAATCATGTTAAATTTCAAATGATTTTCATAAACGTTGTCTGTTATGTGCATTTCACCTTATAAAACACAAAATTAGACTGGCTATTTCCTTGAGAAAAAGTATACAAAAAAAGATGTCTGACAAAACTGGGCATTATATCATGGAACATTACTATATTACCTTCAGATGGTGTATGATGTCAATCCTTTTGTTTCGGCTATCCTTAAAGTGAATCTGAACCCGCACTGGAAACTCTCCCCAGCCCCGCCTTGTTAGGTGGAAAGGAGGTTCTCTATAAATATGAACATTGGAGGCTTCAATTATTTCTTTTAACAAAGCATTAAATTATAAAGAACAGAAAATTAAAGAAACATTAATAAATGTTTGAGTCTGGGACTTGTGAGAATAAAAACATTACACCAGTTCAAATTAATTTAAATAATGAAATGAAATCCTTCTATTTAGGAAATACTGCATCCGAGAAATCAGAAGAGTGACAGAAGTGATGTGCAAGCTCCCTGAAGACGTAGTGCCACTAGTAATATTGGATCCAAGGAGTACCACTAAGAGGTGCATTTTCTACTTCAAGAAGTACTGTTACTATCAGTACTTTACCAACAGATACAAGAGATGTGGAAGTTACAGAAAAGGCACTGAGCATTTGAAAACAAATAATTCAGGTAATTTCAATGAAAATTTTGCTACCTGACTTCAACAAGATCATTAGGTTTATAGCTGGGATGAAGGAAGAACCAGACTTTCTTAACAAAATGATCTATGCTTGGCTCTCGTCGGGAACCTCTTACATATACCATCCATTTATGAGTGGATTGGTCATTCTCTTCTCTCTTATCAGGAGGAATGTATCTGGCAGACAGAAAAAAACCACCAAATTAATTCTACTCCATCATTAACTATTTAAATAATCTTAAATAATGGGAGTGAAAGGCTGTTACAGTTTTCTTTGTGATAAAAATAATGTCTCTTTATTGACAAAATATTGTCATTCCTTGGATAGTAATGGAAAGAAAGGGAAACGTTGGAGGGATGCTTGCTTTTACAGAGTGTAATGCCCCCCCTTTCCCTCATCTACAAGAAAAACCAAAAAAATGCTAGTGTTAATTTTTTCCCCCCACTGGAAGAGAAAATAAAGAATGACATCAGAAATTAAAAAGAGGGAGAGAGATTATACTAATGTGCAGTTCTTTCTAAACAACAAAAAAACATGAAATCCTAACAGATTGGATGCATAAAAAATAATTATCACACGGCAAAACAAAACAAAAATTCCTCCACCACCTTTTCTTTTTGAGTGCTAGTAAGTGTTGGTTGGAGCGATCAGTTATGCCTTCAAGCAGCAACACCCAGCCAATTCTCTGATACAGGATGGAAGGGGAAAAGTGTCTAGGGCAACTCTAAGGTTCATTATTTATCTGTACTGTTCTGTTATTGTTCTTGCTGGGAATGTCACAGGAAGCAATGGTGAGACACTTCAACCAGTTACTTGAAATGTTCATTGGGAAATGTCAGAATGGAATACATACAGGGGCTTAGAGGAAAAGTTGAGAATAGCAGCAACACTAAGTACTAAGAGCACTTCCAGCCAACATTATCCAAGCCAACAGCTGTCCTCTGAACTTCCATGAAGAAAGAATGATATGGGTCGGTCTTGCCCTGAAATAACAGGGTTGTCTAATAATAATGGTTGAGATACAGGTGGAACAAAATGCAAAGCACAGTTTGTTTACTAATTTTATATTAACACTACCTAGTTGGGTAATGAAATGTCTGCAAGCAACCAACCAAGATCAGAGAGCACCAAGGACTTTACTTATTCCATAGTTTGATCATTCCTCTTCTAAATTCAATCCACATTTGATTTGATAAGAAAAAAAGAAACAAAAAATACAAGATAAAAACTTCAAATACTTACTTGGAGACATTACCAACAACTATTGTTTTCTTCACAAATAATCGTGAATGCTCTTCATTTGAAAAACCAGCCTTTCTTAGCTCTGCTTTGTAATCTCTTGAAACACCAGAAATGCCCTAAAAATGAAATGTTTAGAAATCCATATAAGGATGCTTAGGGAGAAACATTTTTGATGGGGATTGCAATCATTTAAAAGTAGGGATAGGCAACCTTTGACAATTAAATTTTATGTATCTCTTGAGGATTCCAAAATCCTCTGAAAGTCAGAGCTGTCTCTTTTTCCCTTAGCAGACTGAAGAGGAGAGAGAAGGAGGAAGAAAATTTGCCAATATGTGCAAAGGAAGTTGGCCATTCTCATTTCTGGCACTTGACAGATATTCTGAGAGAACATGAGCCTGAACAGGAAAAGATTTCACCTATAAACTGTAATGGAAAATATGTGTAAACTTTTCTCTTACTGAAATTATACCTAGCCTCACAAAATCTCTAAGTGTAAAAAATGGCATCCAGTTCTTACAAAATAATTATATTTGGTTTTGAGCATGTTACAGTGTATGTTGATAAATAAATAGAGGGGCGGTGGCTAAGTGGTTAAGATGCTGGGCTTGTCAGCTGGAAGGTTAGCAGCTTGGAAATTCAAGACCTAAGCCATGCATAATGGAGTGAGCTCCTGTTACTTGCTCCAGCTCCTGCCAACCTAGCAGTTTGAAAGCATGTAAAAATGCTAGATAAATAGGTACCACCTTTGGTGAGAAGGTAACAGCATTCTGTGCACTTTGGCGTATAGTCATGCTGGCCACATGACCATGGAAGCATCTTCAGACAATGCTGGCAATTTGGCTTGGAAACAGAGATGAGCACTGCCCCTGAAGTCAGCCATGACTGGCAGGGGAAACCTTTATCTTTACCTTTTTTTTCCTGAAATACATGTATCGTGTTACTCTTACCTAAAGCAAAAAAGATGCTTTGAAAATTCTTTATGTTATATGACAAAGTAATGATGCAATTTGTAAGAACTCTCACTGGGTTTATAGTAACCTTGGTTACTGTCAACTGTACATTGCAATCAAAATAATAGAGAGAACTCCAGAGGTTTTCAAACTTTTTCAGGCCACCAAATCTGTTAGTTCAAAAAAATTCCTGGAATCTCTGATCAAGAGCCAAAGCAATGAGTTGCCATGAGCACAAATCCGCTAGGGGGATTTGAGTGAACTATTTTTTTGCCCTTAGTTTCTCATGGGACCCCATCAAGCTCTTATGAAACAATTTGAGAACTCTGCTTCAGAGGTAAAACCAGGGAAAGAAAATGTATGTATTTCTTTGGATATTAAGAAATCTGAGCAAGTTGGAAAATTAAAGAGAAATGTACCTTCATCCAGATTAAAGGCTGTAGACGCAATGGGTGGAGATAAAAGAAACAGGGATAAATTCTTGAATCTCAGTGGTATGCTATATGATCCTACCTGAAACAACTCAAACCTTGTGCTATTAAGGGAGTATCAAAATACAAACTATGAAAGAACCTGAAAAGTCAATTTCAGGCCAGGCTACTTTTGGAAGTGTTTTATCTAACAATCAAATTAAGGAATAGTGTTAATACTGGGAAATTAAAACAGCTTCCTCTCTTCTAAGGAAAATGGACCATGCTCATAGTTTAAAAATCTTAATCATTTTCTGCTTAGGAGGACTTAACTTACATAAACACTGTTATTCAGCTGTGTTGCCATGAACTGCAAGCTAAAATCACAAACACTTTGGAAGTATTAGAGCAGATAGTATTCTTTAACTTTATACCTCCATTTTACTGGGAATCTCAGATATCCTTTTAGCTATACTCACTGGAAATTATAGGAATTAAAGTCTTACATATTGAGAGAGCACCAAGTTGGTGCAAATGTACAAGCTCATGTACACATAACTATACTAACAGGAAAAGACAGAAAATACAGAATGACTTTGTTCTGTACAGTGCTCTTCATAGCACTTCCAATAAGGGAAACAAGATGCTATTATTACAAAACAACTTTTGTGTCAATTATTTTAATATACTAGTATTCATATCACCTGTCCAGCATTCTTGCGCAGACTCAAGTCAAGTTTGTTCAGTACTTTCTCTTCCACTTCCAGACTACCATTGTCTTTCCCCAACATATATTCCATATGCTGAGATGATTCACTCTCTGAGTGGTTGACTGACAGGGTTTCTGAGCCCTGATTAGCAGGAGAGGATGATCGGGATGGAGATTCTAAAAATTTCTTGATGGTTGGATGGTTAAAAACCATAGAATCACAAGTCTTCACACCCTGAAACAGAACAGCATTTATATAGTTCAGGATTTTTTTTCAGTCTGAGGATGGCAGATGTCAGGCTTGCAGATTTTTTTTTAAACTAATCCCCTAAGATCAGCCACCTGCAACCTGGTACACAAGATATGTGTATGGATCTTAGAGAATTCTACTGCTGCTTATACTTAAAGGCAGTGAGGACTAGAGGAAGGGTGTCTGTATATTTTAAAACTGGGAGTTAAAATTGTTACTGATTTATTGCAAATCCTCCAGACATCAGGGATCAAGAACTACTTTGTGCCCAGTCCTGTTCTAACTGGCAACTGCAATCAGAATCTCTGACTGTAGCTTTTCATAGTAAATGCTACTTGATCCTCTTAAAAAGGAAACAATAGGCAGGAAACCAAGGACAAAGTGCATGGAATATATACACCTACCACTGAGCTCTGACTTTGGTCTGAAGAGCAAAATAAATAAAATCAGATGGCAATACTACAGCACCATCAAGCTGCTTATAAGTAGCTCACTCATGTAATTTTTGGAGGCTAACACAGAATATTAAAACCATGCTCATAGGAAATATAGCCATCTAGCTCATTCTCTACTCTTTTTGAAACCAGATAAATCTGGGGGTGAGGTGTTTTTTTTAATTACTTTTATTATATGGTGGATTTTTTTAAGTTTGTAAGCTGCCTGAAGTAACCTATATGTGAGTTAGGTGGCTATATAAATTTGTTTAATATAACAAAATTAAAACCTATTTCTGATTTGCAGCAGTAGACTGCATTATGTCTCAACATCTGAAACTTTTTGATAAAAGAGACAAAAAAAAGGAATTTTTAACTTACAATTTTAGTCAATTTTTCTAGAGTTGCTTTGTTCATTATATAAACTTCCTCCATCCTACCCTTTTTAATTACTTCTTCTCAATGTTCTTATGTCTTATTATTCTTATACGGTATGTAGTTTGTTGTTTAATTAACACATTTTTTAAAAAAAATCTCTCAAACTAAAAACAAGTCTTTTTTATTCAAGTTTGCTCCTACTGAAGTTTAGCGCTGCTTCTTCAATTTCAAGTATGATCTCTAATATATGAACTACCATCTTCCCAATTTTTCAGTATTACCATAATACCCAGCATGCTTCACTAGTGCAAAATTTAAAAACATCTGGAGGGACACCTAAATTTCACCTTTGGTTTATCAGTACTTCTTTCCAACAACTTCTTTCAAACCTCCATTTTTAAAAGCATGAACCTCAGCATTTAGAACAGGAGTCCCCAAACTCTTTAGCTCATTGCCCCCTTCAAAAAATTTCAGATAATTCATTGACTCCCAAATATTATAGGAAATAATTTAATGAATATTACTGTATCTAATAACACTACAAAAATAACAACAACAGATAGTGCCATTGAAGGTCAATGCTGAACACTTTGGGGAACCCTGATTTAGATTAAGGCAATTCATATATGGCACTGCTTACCTCTCCAACTTTAAAGAGTCCAGCAGAAGCATAGTAATTCGCCACAATGCAGGCACGCAGTTTATCCATCATTCTTCTTGCTTCAATCAACCGCTGTCAAACAGAAAGCCCTTTTAAGAAATGGCTGTACAAATCCCTGCTTCTGTTTCCCAGTCTATAATAACCACAATAATATGTATACCTGATCGATCACCTGGATCTCATGTTCTTTATTTTTCATTTCTACTGAAAACTGTTTTTTAATAATTGCCTCAATCTTCTGTACAGCAGCATCTCGAGCTATGTAAAAAGAGTTTATACAATACAGATTTGAAGGAACTATTGCAACGGATAAATTTCTGAAATCTAAAAATTGCTGAAAGAAAATTTAGAAATAGCAGGGCTTGATAGTTACTATATCAGGGGACTTAGGTTTAGCAATCAATATGGACACAACATTACATTTATATCAGTTCCCATATTCTCTTTAATCTATTTTTAACCAAAATGAAATTAAATGTGTTCCTTAGTCCATCAGTTAAAGCAAGATCAACATCACACAAAACATAATGAAACCTGTCTATAATGATGTGAAAAAATGGAAAAATTGTCCATTGTCCATTTTAATCATATGCTGTTCCTCCATTTTTAAAAGATTTCTACCAGATTGTTCTGATGCTTTATGATGTTTTTTTGTAGGTGCAACTGAGATCTCTTCATAGTCTGGGTCTATCTCCTCTACAGTCCTCTTGATACCTGACATATTTATCTTCTTCACTAGAAAAACAGAAAAAAGAAACAACCCAAATACATAGAAAGCAAGGTACTGAAACATCTTGAAAGATTTCCCATTTCTATGTCTACAGTACAGAATTAGCCGGTTCTCTTACTGAGAACAAAAGGACATCATGGCTAAACAAGAGATAAAGAATTTTAGAATAAATCAATAACTTATAGCCAAAGATTGCTCTATGCTATGGTCAATAACTTGAAAAGTTATTCAAATATAGACTCAAAATTTAAAAAAAATTCCCACTAAATGATATTTGGATTGTAACAACACTTTTGC
>JANHZU010005466.1:20372-36672 GCA_032468055.1 Acrochordus granulatus | reverse complement strand
GTTATCCTCAGACATCTTATTAAAATGTATCTCAGCAAAATTAGTTCTTTACCCATCATTACAAAAGTCTCCTGAAAACATTTTTGTAGTGTTTGTTCTACAATAAATCTTCTTACAGATAGAACTACAATATTCCCCCCAAAAATAACCTTTCACTCTATGACTTCTTTTGTCAGTGGCTGACAAAATACAAACTTTTCTACTAGCAACTTTACTTCTTCAGCTCTTATACCAAAAGTTTTATTTATTTTACACATTTCTATGCCACCAATCTTCAAAGATTCTTGGCAGCTTATATGCTTTAGACATTTTTATACAATTATATCAAACTCTGCCCCATTTCTTCCCTTATTTGCAAGGTTTTAACCTCAGACAGACTAATTTTATAATTTTCAAATATTAATTTTTGTTCCATATTTTCAATGTTTTCCTCCATTTTTCCATCTAAACATATTTCTATTTTTTGTATATTTTTGTCAAATAACGCTTGCATATTTCTGCCCCAGGTTCCAATCTAGTCTCAATATTTTCATTAAGTTTCTGAATTTCATCCAAAATCTTCCTTAACAGCTAAAAAAAAGAAAAGAGAAAAAAAAGGAATACACAAGAATTCACTATTCTTCACTGAATAGTGAAGAGTTAATTCAATTAATTCACTTCAGACAACAATCAATCCTCAGCAAAGAAAGCAAAATAAAGTAAAGTCAAAAAAAGATGGATTCCTCACTGACACAGTTTAAAATACTAAAATACTGTACGCATTTACATTTTCACTTCAAAACAACTGTTTCTTACAGGAGTTTGACACACTGAAGACACTTTGAAGTCCAAACTTCAAAGAGATCTCAGATAGATGTAGAGAGAGAAATAAAGCTGTTGCTTCCACTTCTGTGTGGCAATAAATATCTCAAAAGCAGATAAGCTTTCAGTAGGTCTGAAATATTGTGATTCAGCAAAAGGAAAAAAAATATAATTCAAACAGAATTGAGCCCTTAGCATTCTAAAGATAAACCAAAAATGAAAAAAATAGTTAAAAAAAGGCGAAGTCCAGGTCAGCAATGCTAGATAAAAAGGTAAAGATTGGAGTATGATTTCCTCCCGGCTCTCCGATTGACAGTTACCCAGTTAAAAGAAGTCCTGTTTCTTCTCCCCTAGGGCTGCTGCAGATCAATCCAAGAGCATGTGGGTGATTCCAAGATTCTTTGCATCCAAAGGGCTACAAAAACCCAGTAGCCTGGTCTACCAATTGCCTTTCAGCTTGAGCTATTACTTGAGTTGCTTATGTCACCATGCCTAGTGGGCATGCCCAATATCAACATCTCTAATTCCTTCCCTCTGCCACCAGCAGGCTCCAAAAACAAAGACATGCAATTTCCTTTGTTGTTCCTCACCTATGGACAGAAATGTTGCCAAACAAAAGAAGACTATTCACACCATAAAACATATACTCTGAGAACTACTAGGGAGGAGCTGTCCTAGCTCTCTCTCTCCCACACAAGCTCTTAAACTGCATTATCTTTTGCTCCTCTGGAATGCACTCTCTCCCTCCTAGGAATTCAGACAACATTCCACCATATCTAGTATGAAAAAGTTTTGCTCAAAAATTTAAGGTCATATTGAGTTATATTACAAGGTATTCAGAATGAACTTCTGTGGCAATGAATATTTGGAAACAGTATTAAATACATTTTAATTCAGGAGATTCCTCCATAATTCTACTGATGCTCAGATGTTGTACTTAAGTCAACTGAAAGCAAAGAAATGCAGATCAAAATTATTTATATATTTGTTGTATATAAATAAATATAAACAGTTTGATAAAAAATAGTATTTCTAATTTTTTTGTCCATTACTCTAAAAATATAAGCCAAAGTGGAAATGTGTAATATTTTTAAAAGTTTAGTTGTCAAAACACTATTAGTGAAATTCTGTCTCTCAGTCAAATTATACTTTTTTAAATTATACTTTTTTATAAAAATTATACTTTTTTAAGCACTATTTTAAGCAAAAAAATACACTTCCTTTTAAAACTACTTCTGTATATAAACGAACCTAAGATTCCATAGCTGTAATCTCTACCTGGTTATCTGTACGATGGTTACTAAAGCTAACAATTCTGATACAATTTATTTAGGAATATATTTGGCTAGATATGTACATAATTTCATTATTAAGGTACAGACCTTGACAGCTTTGTTCTGCACACTTCTTATTCAGTGAAGTTTAAACAGGAGACGTATTAAGTAGAACGGACTTCCATGGGGATAAACTAAAACAGTCCAATAACAGATTTTTTTTTTGATATGGCATCAAGGGTAAACGTTTGTGCTGGATGCTAGATGTTAAATGGCTTCAGTACACAAATAAAGTTGAAGAAGATAGTTGGTGAAGTTGGCAGCTGAGTTGTTTGATTAGATGGGTATCATTGTGCATATCTGGCCAGGACTCTGGGTGCTCTGAAGAAGAAGAAGAACACAGTGATATAACAATGGGGCTAGTGGTGTCCTCCATATTGACTGTGACAATGGATGTTTGGGGACACCTATTTCTACTAGCCAATATCTAGGAAATTCCAGACTTGGAGGTAGTGATGGTTTTTGGCCTTTGGGCTTGAGATGGCAATGAAAGTAGGAGCAGGTCAGTTGCTGAGTTACTGACCACATGACTTCTCCTAGTCATTCTTTCCTTTGCCCTATACAATGGATTTTTAATTAATCCAGTTTGCTTCTGCTGTCATATTTATCACTTGTGGTAACTCTGTTATGAGATCCTCCCTATCTCTGAAGATCTGAGAAATAGAATAATCTTAGTGTGAGAAGATTTTGGGAAGACCTGCTGGAAGGAGGCTAGAGCTGCTTGCTTTTTGCTAGTACTTCTGAGACTCATAGGAATAAACTGAAAAGAGAGCAGTTCTTCTAGTCATCTGTTTAGTCAGGAAAAGTATTGAATTTAAATGCTAAATCTATTAAGCAGTACAGTATTTTGAATTTTCGCACAGAAAGATATAGTCATTAGCAAGTCTGTATAAGGCTACTCACAGAATTTCAATGGAAATCTCGCACTCATAAGTATCCTGCTTGTGAATACCATAGCTATTTGGCTCAGTTGGAAATGAAATGTAACAATAACATTTTTCTTCCCAACTAAGATGTTCTTGTAATACTGATTGCTCTGAGAAATTGCATTTTTCAAATAGAAATAAGCTCTTTTAAGCATTAGAAACATAAATGTTTCCTTTGCAGGAATTGAGAAACTTGTGACCATAGCATGCTATCTTAAAAAAAATATTTTAAATCCAGACAAGATGGTTGTGCTGTTGATTAGTAGGACTGAAGTGTAGCCTTTTGAAGATGGAGTTGCACTGCTTCTGAAATCTCAAGTTTGAGACTGTTCTTTGAGTCCCAGCTGTCTTTGGATATTCAAGTGGTAGCAGTGCCAAGGAATGACTTTGTGTAGCTACATCTAGTCTTTTTTTTCTGAAAGAACTCCTGGGCTACATGACTATCATATGCTCCGCATGGAAGAGGGTGAGAAATGTGCTGCAGCTATTGGGAACATATTCTCATGTTGAAAATCCTCCATTGGTTATTAATGGTTTTCTGAATACACATCAAAATATCTGTGTGTGCTTTTAGAACCTCAAGTGGTTAAATCTTAAATATCTGAAAGAACATCTATGTTTTATTTAGTTTTTTTAAAGTTCTATAAATGTCAAAAAAGCAGGATCTCAATCAAATAAGTAAATGAAGTTTACATAATTCTAAAAAGATCTAAATTTTCAAATAAAAAAATAAAGCCAGAATGATGCAAATTAGCAACATTTATTCTTTGGAAACAAAGATTACATGAAAAATGGATTTGTTTATAACATATAGTTCAGTCCTGTGGATTAATTATACAAAATAAAGTACAATCACATGCTTTTTACCCTCACATATTGCTTACATATTATACACAATAGCTTTAAAAAGTATCATTTATAAGAAATCATCAAAACAAATCACACATACTTATAAATACATACACATAACATTAAAATATCTACTGATATACTCCAGTATTATAAGAATGCTAGTTAAAGATTAACAAAAATCAATAGACAATATGTTTATAAAGCACATTGATAAGTACAATAAAATGATTAGAATTTTAGTTGGAATTACTGTCCCTAATTCAAATTTTTGTGTTATAACTGAAGACTTCACCCAGTAAGTTTCATCTGAGGTTAGCTGCCATCTAACCTGTAGTATTCTCTAAATATTCAGAAAACTATTACTTGAGAAGAGAAAAAAAAGTACTGATATTTTAAGAGTGTTTCATTGTTCAGCTAAATCCTTCTATAATGTATAATAAAGGACAAATATTGTATCAGAAACCACAAAGTAAAACTTACTTTGTAACTAAGTTATGTAATTTACAGATTGCTAAATTAATCTTGTGATCTTGCAAAAGTACCTTTTCCAAGTATCATGATAGTATACATGATAATGCAGTGAAACAGAATGTGTTAGAATAGAGATGGGTAGCCTTCCCAGAACTGGAGATTTGTGCACTCTTCCTTGATCAGCTGGAAGGCTGCCTGGGGACATCATTGGAAGTGATACGCCTCTGGTCATTTGGGCAGGTTATAGGTAGAAATAGATTTACCTGCAAGAGGCCCTCTACTTCCACTTATGGTATTTCAAAACAAAACAAAAATCATACAGTCAAACATAGTCAAGTTTGTTGGACTTTTGCAGATGGGATGTTGAAGGATCATTGTATATTCTCTAGCCCTGCACTAAATTTTCAGGAAGATGCTTATCTCAAATATGGGTGGAATCTTGTATGAACTAGGAACAGTGTAATTAAAATTATTTCCAGGACTGCACAAGAACCAGATACTACAGCACATAATTAACCAATACATTTTGTGACTTAATAACATTCAGATAGTTTTAAGGATTTTGCATGCAAATAAAGTTTAACATTAGAATGTCACTGCCTGGATTCCAACCATTTTGGAATTCTTCACAAATGAAAAAAAATTCATTAACAAAAATCAAGCAATGTGTAAAGGATGGAGGTTCAGTTTCTAAAATGGGTAACTTTTCACACAATGGAAAAGAACTGCAATTAGCAGCAGCTTCTTAATACCAAATGCATGAATAAATGAAACGGAATATGATGGGACTGACTTTGGAGTAAGTAAATTTCTGCAGCATATATATTTTGACAGGCATATAAATTACCTGAACATTATTGCAATTTAGATGATATTAAATGTAGATACTTGTGACCTATTGTATTGTATACAGTCATTCTTTGCATTTAATACAACCATCTGTTTCAATTTTAATGTAAACAGAAAAAAAGCCTGTAAAAATCAAACATAAGCAGGTGGCTGTTCCACAACTATAAAATGCCAAGTACAAAGTATTATAGAATAGTAGAGTTTTAAGTACATATTAGATTTGCATCTTGGAAACAGTAACACCAAACATTTTTATTTACAGTATAAAGGACACAAAAAATTACAAGGTCATGGTTAGTTGCTGTTTTGCAATTTTTCAGTCTACAAAAACTCTGTATAAATTAACAATGATTCTTATTTACAAAAATTGGAAATTTATGAGTTTTTAGACTCATAAATATTTAGAATATTTGAATAAAAGTCATCTCCTTTATTTTCCCTCAGCATTCTTGCATAAACTTTTCAAATATAAAATTAGGGCATCGATTTACTAAGATATTACTTTGTTATATTTTGCTTTTTTATTATATTCACTTTTTATACATGGTAGAATTGTATATAGGAATGAAAAGGCCAAAAGAAAATGCTTTTTTTCAAAGAATGAGGTAAACTAACAGGATCTCTGATTAAGAATACACAATCCACAGGTCTTATGATGTACCATGTGAAGATTTTGCAAAGCATTCAGGAGAAGTGTGTAATAAAGTGTCGGGCTGAGTGAAATTAGGCCTTCAAAAAATTCAATAAGCCATGCCTTCCAGAGAAGTTGTGGATATGCATATCAGTGGAAATGGCCTTGCAAAAGGATGCTTTAAGGTTATAAGGTGTTCCCCTTGTGCTTTTGAGTTTTAAAGAGGGGCCGTTCAAATGCTGTGCTATGAAAGTACGGCTATATATGGGCCTTGTAGATATGTCTATGGTGTACAATAACTGTCATCGGTCAATGGGTGGCTGTTTTTACTGTATATCCATAGCTGAACTACACTTACATTCAGATTAAACCACAATACAATAAGGCTGCATAGAGATCCAGGTTTGAAAGGCTAAATAGGATTCAAAATGCACATTTTTTTCTTAGGTCTTGTACCTTCTTAATGCAATTTTCTCAACAAGTGTTACTTGAGCACTTGTCTGTGCTCCAAATCACATTCTGTTCACTGTGCAATGTTATAAGGTATAAATCAGAAGAAAGTGCTAGATCCATAAATGTTTATGTAGGGATCCCAACTTTATTCAGTGGAATTTACTTCAGTAAGAAGATCTACTGTCGGGTGTACTAATTTAACCAATGTGACAGCATCAAAATGCAGGCCAGAGGCTGAAGATATAGAAAAAAGCTCCAGTATACTACAATAAAACCAATAAAATAGATGAGATAAACCGGTAGTGATTCTTGCTGAAATATGTGAATACAAACCTAGTGGGTGATTGTTTTTCTGCTATGTCCACTTGAATTGCATTGAATGGATTCTAAGCAAAACAGCAAGCATTCAGACTTAAGAGTTGAATAACCAAGATATAAAATAAGGTCAACTTCCTTTAGATGGCAAACAAGATTATTTAGCGTGATATATCAAACCGTATAAACAGATGATATGCATTGGTGATATTTTCAAATAGTTTTTAGCTTGATTCATTTAGATACAGGAACAGGAATTTCTTGTGGTTAATTAAGATAACAAAAACAACTAACCAATAGTTGTAAAGAGTTTTTAAAGAAAAAAATATTCTTCACTATGGCTGGAAATAAGCAAATATGCCTAGGAGAATTACACATACCGTTGCCATTCCATTATGCAGGTATGGCTCATTTTTAAGCGGAACACTTCCAAAAATAGATGCCAAGAAAAAAAGAGAGCTGCATTGAATTCCATACAGTTGGTTCATCACTTGCCACTTGTGAACTTTTGTAAACTGAAAACAGGAATGCTGTGACACTGCTTTAACAAAAATCTGCCAAGTGATATATTTCATGCAGAAATAACAACCTTTGATGGCCAATGATTAAACTAGAATGGCTTTTGTAGGATAAAGGGCTACATACCAGATGGGATCACGTCATATATATGGACAAGACTGTATTTTAAGAGATTCATAAGGTTCCTAATATTAACTTTGATAGAACTTGCTTTAGAAAATTCTGTGGTTTTTGTTTATTTCTATCCTTGAAATGGCAGAAAAAGTGCAGTCAGTTTTCAGAAATAATAGCCAGAGATTTTATGGGCTGCAAAAGAAAACTCAAGGGCAACACACTACCCACCTCTGCATTAATATATTTTATGTTATCAATGAAATCCAGTACATTCCTTTTCACTAACAGAATAACTTCTCAATGAAATCAAGGGAGGAAACAACCCTTTTGATTTCTATAGAAATCTATTTTTGTTCCACTACTAGAACAAAAAGACTTAATTGAATTTCTCTAGCCACAGAAACTAAACTTATTTGACTGTTAATTCATATATTATTAATTACAACATGTATAATTTACTGCACAGCAGCACAAATGCTTCCAATAGAAGTACTGTATAATCAATGCTAATAGTATATAAAGCTACCTACTGCAAACACATGAATATATATAAGAGAAAGCACTCAGTAAATAATTTTGAGCCCAATCCTTGTTAAAACAAATGTTTGATGAATGTACAGAGTTACATAAGTTTCCAAGATACCAGAAATGTCACATGGTACATAATAACTGCTTAAAAACCAAGTAGAACTACTTAATCAGACATATTTCAGGGAACCTTGCTTCACTCAGTTCTTGATAATTTATTTCACTGAAAGATTAAACGTTAGTTTATTTGGGAGAATAAGGCTTACAATCTAGTCCAGCGACTATGTTGGCTGAACATGACCACATATAAAAATGGAGATGTAAAAATAATATACATGATTTCCCTACATGAGAATGTCTGAGGAAAATTCATGCCATTAAAAGCAGTATCATCTTTTAATGCAAATTATGCACATAAATACACACACACACACAGACAGTGGAACCTTGCAAGACGAGCCTGATCTGTTCCGGAAGAACGCTCTTAGTATGAAATACTCTTAAACTGAAACGAAGTTTCCCATATGAAACAATGGAAAGTTGGACGATCCGTTCCACGTCCCCCCAAAATATTCACCAAAAAATCATTTTCACCATGATTAACACACCATATAAAGCAGAAATAAAGCAAACTAACCAGCACTTATGGATCTGCTTTGAGGCAGATTCTGGCCTCGGTTGCTATTAGGCAGGCCACTCTCCAGTGCCCCCTGCTGGCTTGGAGGGTCTGCTGCCGCTCGAGGCAAAAGGGCACTTTCCCTTTTCCCTCAGCAATGTCCCACAGTACAGCACCCGGACAATAATGGAGTAAACTGCACATGGCAGCGTCAATAGAACTCTTGCGCGGTTGCTGCCTGAATGGGAAATACAGAGCACACTGACTGATGACGCGCAAGTTATTGCACGAAGCTTGCGAGTTGCCGCTCATTAAGCGGAATAAATTTTATTAAAAATTTTTTGCTTGTCTTGCAAAAATCTCGTGCAGTGAGGTGCTCGTCTTCTGAGGTTCCACTGTATACACACACACACAGACACATGTACACATATTGTGTGTGTGCACTTTCAAGTTCACACAGTTGGCAAATATTCAGGAAACAAACACTATACATAAAATGATATTTTGAACTTTCTTTGTAAAACATGTTCTTGTACTGTAAATGTGTTTCATATTATGGTCATATAACTACTGATCACAGCTATATGCAACACAACAGTGCTGGTTACATGTATTACATACTTTTTGCACTTACAAATCATGTTATATGTCAAATTTATTCAAGTTGTATAGTATGCTATAGAAAAAAAACAGAATTCAGGAAATTCTTCATGTCATAGAGAAGTGTTGCCGCCTGGAAAAATATTAATATCAGCTATTTCCATTTTTTGAGGGAAAATAAATAATGATTAATCAATTGCTTGTTAGTTCTGTTTCTTACCACTTGGATTTTTTTTAAATTTAAAGTTATTGACCAATCTGGGAAAAATATTGAAGTTTAGTATAGTAAGTGGCAGTGTTTAATCTTAATTATTATTTCTGTAGGACACTTCTAATGTGCAGCTGTGATGAGATCCTCACTGTACTTAATTTCAGATGGAAATTCTAAAGAGTTAAGAAGTAAAAACTAAGATGTTTTTAAGTCTCATTTAGAAGTAAAATGAAAAGTAATCACATAACGTGTACTAGAAAAATGAAATACCCACTTAACTGAATGATTCTACATACAAATGGACCTAAATAGGCTTTCTGATGAAAAGTCTTTCATTATAATGCAAGACGACACAGTTTAGATCTTCAAATATTTTAAATATTCTAACAATGGCTCTAAATATGTCCAATTAATGAAAGAAAACAAAAAAGACAAATATGACTTAAATCATTTACACATAAATCACAAATATAAGCTCAAATTTTCACATGTCTTTGACAGTAAACAATATTTATCATATTAAAATTATGAAAAATGCAGATAAAACTATTTGAAATAAACATGAAACAATTACAAATGGACATGAATTGAAGATGTTAAAAATTATAGCTACGAGAAATATTTAACAATCATGTTTGATTACATTTCAGACTTTAAACAAAGCAATGTTTCTTTCCAGATGATACTTTGGAAAATGCAACTTTCCTGTTCCTAAAATGAATCCTACAAATCCTGGCAATAATATGAGCCTGATTTCTTGCTCAAAAATTCTTCTTATCATTGTATCTGTGAATAGTCACACAGCCATGGTATGATACTGGCCTGGGCATAGCAGCTACTCCTGTAATGATGCTTGTTGCAGGGTCATAACAGAGAATTGTATCTGTGGCTTCTCCATTTTCTCTTCGCCCACCAAGGATATAAATTTTCCCATTACAGACAGACATTCCACAGTTTTCCTGATCATCAGATCAAAAAGACAAAGAAAGTGTCATGTTATGTTAAAATAATTTTTTGCTAGAAATGAAGTTTAACTTTTATAAGCCTGAAAAGAAAATATAGTACTAAATCATTATTTTGTACATTTTTTTTCTTGAAGTTGGGTTTGGTACATATTTTTTGTCAATATACTTTTGTACCATGATTTCTGAGAAGTAATTCTGCCCCTTATAACTGCCCACGTGAGCACATTCTAAATTAACAAATTATTTTTTTTATGAAAACCATCAAGCATCAAGCTCTGAAAGCACCAGCATAATAAATTTCTGGTATTTCAGGTATTCTTATGCTGAATATACCTTTAAACTAAATTCCCCCATTTTATAACCTCCAAATATATTGGACTATAACTTTTATAATATCCCATTAAAATTCTGATGCTAACCAATAAACCCTGTATATGTGGAGTGACTCTGGTTGGGAAAAAAACTCATTACTTTTGTTACGTATGATGGCAATATTTGTTATGTATTTGGCATATGTAATAAAACCATTTTCTGCTCCATCACCAATTTCATAGAAAGCAAGCTTATGCATCTTAGAAATAAAAATCTTTCCAATTTTGCATCATTTTGCATTTAATCATTCTATGTTAAAATGTTATCTTTACTTGTACATATGAGCATTTTTTTAGTCCCTAGTTGTTACCTGTCTGCTAAATGTGTTCTGCACATGCATCCAATAATCTTCAACTGGATCGTAGCAATATATTGCTTTTGTGAGTCCTCCGGCAACATAAATTAGATTATTTAATGATACAGCTGTAATACATCTTTTTGCAATGGGGATTGTTGCACGAAGTAGCCAAGAATTAGTATCAGGATCATATGACTGAACCTGAAGAGAAGAGAATACACATTCATTTTTAAGCATCTCTTCAAAATAAATTATAGAGTGCTTATACATTTTTTCCTGATTCTTACCATTATTAAACATTCTTAATAATGTTATTATAACATTAACATTATTCACCAAATGATGTAATAAATAATGACCAAATCAAAGATTATCCTTCACTTACTGTAAGACATTATAAAATTTGCATAGTTTTCTTTTTGGTTCAGTTTATTTATAAAGTTTATATGCTGCCAAACTCAACTACGACTCTCAGTTAGCAAGTACAACTGTTTAAAAGTAAAAGATATATTTGAATATCATAATGAACCATATTTATCCTGAGAAATGAGAGTTGCCTTTTCCTGGGTTCATACAAGTGCCTTCCCACCTTCTCTATCGAGCTTGTTTTTTAATGCATTGCTATTTAGCGTGTCATCTGGATTCAACATAATTAAATTTATGATTTAAAATACATTATAAAATATAAAATTAAAGCAAGTCAGCAAATGATAACACTGAGTTTCCTTAAATCTCTGAAAGAAAAATGTTCTGTCCTGCAAGTGCAATAAGGCCACTAGGCCTTCCCATCTGGAATCAGTGAGCCTTGACCAAGATGAGGAGGTCCATTTCTCTGCTCATGCATAAACAGGGAAAACTACATATTATTAGTTGCAAAGAAATTATCATTCTCAGGCTCTTTTGTCATTTGCATTGAACTGTAGCATGAATTTGCCTTGGCAATATCTTTTTTTTCTTCTGCATATCCATCATGCTGCTTTTACCTAATCTTCATGCAGGAGTAAAATAGGGTCAAATTTATTTATTTATTACTTGTACTGGTATTAAAGAAATCCCCTTTAAGTCAACAAAATTTAACTATAGCTATAAAATGTGTAAAATGCATTATCCATTGTGATCCATTATGTTAGAAGTGAAGTCAAGTGACCATCCCAAAAGGGTGTTTAAAACTTTGATTTTAGAAAATTACAAATAGACCAAGGGTCCATATAAATTTGAAATAAGAGTTTCTTTTTATTCTTCTATTTTTTAATTTGTATTAGTATTTACTATTATAATCTTTAATAAAACAAAAAAATCTGTGGTGAAAAAATAAATAGATTTAATAATGAATAGTGATGAATATGCACAAGTGAAAAACCATACAGGATAGAAGCAGATACAGATTGTCTGGTCATACAACTGAATAAATGAAGACTGAATCAGAAAAAAAAATAAGAAAAAATGAATGGTTGAGAGGAATGGAAAGATAATCACATTTAGATAGAGTTGGTGAGTTCCTGAAAAAGAGAGAGGAGAGAAATTTAAAGAGATAAGCAATATATGAAACGATGCATAGATACAGTGGGAAGAAAAATGCTTTACAAGGATAGAGATGTATAGAAATATAGCGAATGTTAGCTCCATTTCTTTTTATTTTGTTATTTCATTATCCTCTTTCTTTCTGCACTTTATACAGTGTTGTTTAAATCTGCAGGGAACAGCATGAACAATATGTATGTATGTATGCATGCATATAATGTTTAAAAATATTTTTAAATATTACTAATGTAGGAAAAGTTAACCCAATACCAAACCTTATCAGAGCATGTGTTATCGTCTGGACCTCCACCAATCACGAACAGTTTGCCCACACAACTGGTAACTGCTGGAGAACTCACAGCTTCTTTAAGAGAAGCCACCTCTGTCCATCGATTGGAAAATGAGTCATAACACTCCACACTATTCAGCCGATTTTGCCCATCATATCCTCCAACCACATAGACCTGTGTATATGTAGAAAAAGTTACAAGCATGTGCTTATTCTCTATTTTTTTAGTGACAGAAATATTAGGAATATTAGAACTGTAAAGGTACCTAAAACTGAAAATCTTCATATATGCCTCTGACTTTTCAAAAGTTTATGTAGGACTACCATAGCTACACTTCAGAAATTCAGATGATCATTAAACAGCTGCTAAAATTTAAGGACTTGTATTTCCTTGCTGTTATCAAATGGTTGGCTGAATTTTTGCAGCCCAGGTAGGGTCGCCTGCTTTAGCTTTAAATATTTATACATGAACGTGCACCCAAATGAATAAAAACTGCAGTTTTTTTGCTTTTAATTGGTTTTATTCTCTCCCTCCCTCTCCCTCCTTAAGACCATATATCTTAACTGGTTCAGCAATTGGTGATATTTGTGACTGAAACAGTATCAGTACACCTCCTTGTACCACCTTGTTTGCTTGCAAAAGTCCTCCCAGTTCACACATAAGAGTTTTAAATACCACATGTAATCTGAATTATATAATTTGAACAAGTTCCTTTCCTTTGAATATTTCACATGTAATCTGTACTTGTACAAGTTCCTAGTAAGTAAAATGGAAATCAGTATAAATACTTTAGATTTTACTTATGCATACACATACGTGCACATTTATTCAACCTCCAAAATAACAACTCTGTATTTTTTAAAATTGGAAACAAGGAAAAGGCTACCAACAATCTTAATTTAGTGGTTGAACACATGCTTTGTATGCAAATAATCCAAAGTTAATATTAACTTTAATATTAACATTTCCAAGTAAAACTAAAGGAATCTGCTGTCTGAAATGCTATTCAACCATTTCATCCTCTGCTGTTCCTTTCTCCTTTTGCCTTCAATCTTTCCCAGCATTATATTTTTCATTGAGTCCTCTCTTTGCATTATGTAGCCAAAATATTTGAGCTTTACTTTCAGTATCTTCCAATGAACAGTCAGGGTTGATTTATTTTAGGATTAATTGGTTTGATCTTCTTGCAGTCCAAGGGACTTTCAAGAGTTTTCAAGAGCACCACAATTCAAAAGTATCAATTCTTCAGCACTCTGCCTTCCTTAGGGTCCATCTCTCACAGCCATATATTACTACTGGGAAGACCATAGCTTGACTATTTGTCAGCAAGGTCTCTGCTTTTTAATATGCTGTCGAGGTTTGCCATAGCTTGCCTCCCAAGGAGCAAGCATCTTTTAATTTCATGGTTGCAGTCACTGTCTGCAGTGATCTTGGAGCCCAAGAAAATAAAATCTCTTACTGCTTGCACTATATTGCATTTTACATTACACTGCAAATGTAACTATACTGTAACAATTGTACCTATTGGCTAAACTTCAATTTTTCCTTCAGATTTAGTTCCATTAATAACGACTGATGATTTTCCATCAAGCTGAAATCATGTGATAGGACAAAAAGCTAATGACTAAATAGTTTAATAGCAAGCTATTTGAATCTTAGGTTACAATTATGCCAAACATACACTTCAGATTTAATGATACTGAGTTTCAGACAGAAGTAAACAGCTTGGCACAGGGAAGCAGAAGCAGCGCAGCAAAGGCTTTGGGGAAAATGGTCAGCTTTCTCTCCATACTTACATTTTCCAAGCTAAGAAAAGCCTTTTCTGGACTAGGTAGAATGCCGTTGTTACAGGGAAATATCTCAAGATCCCACATACACACACAAATATATTTACCCATGTGGATCTTTGAATATCAAAACAGTTCCTACATGTATAATTTATTGTACTATTTAGAAGGACATTCGTAATGCTCATATCTTACCCCTGCTTCATCAATACCCTGAAGAACATACAAGTTTTATATGCTTTTACTTTTTCAGGCTTCACATTCTCTTCAAGTCAGACTATATCAAATATTGTGCAACATCAGTAAAAATAAGTACAAATGTATCCCATAGTTATATCTTTATTTACTTGCTGACTACCTTGAGGTTATTCAGTATGTTGTTTTATTTTATTACTCTTAACAATGTTTTCTGTTTCTTCCCTTTGGCTGTAAAAAGTGTGTGTGTGTGTATGTATATGTACCGTTATAAGATATAAATGAGGTTGCTTGATAAGTGAGAAAAACCGACATCAAGAAACCATTTTGTACAGCAACCCCATATCAAATGTAACATATACAAACCAGACTAAAATGACATATTTTCAACAGCAAACCATCTTTAAGTGAGAAAATTCAATGGGATTTCCTGTTGTTATTTTATTGCAACCATTCTTAAGGAAGTAAGTATACATAAATATATAAATAAAGATCTCTTACTTTACCAAGGAGGACAGCCATTTTGTGACGCCATCTTCCTTTATTCAGAGAAGCAACTCGGATCCAAATATTAAGTTGAGAATTATAAATCCATACATCACGGCTATTGATTCTTCCACCTTATTATAAAAATAAAATTTATTATTATTAGACAAAATTTTGTTGACTTTGTGCCTCATTGTGGAGAATGCATACTATATTGCAGATAGAAGTATGTAAAATCTTTTCTGATTTTGAGATGTTGCAAGCTTGAAATGCACTGTTTTGAATGCACTCTTCTTTCAAGCTACATATGGGTTGCTCTGACCATTTTGGAAGTGTCTCAAATTCAAAATGGCCCCATTTCAATCTTAAAATATCTGTTTTGAATACAAAATGCTTGCATACTATTCACAATAACTACTCAGAAGTCAAAATGTTTGAATGTGAAAGGGTTTGTAAACCTCTAGTTGCTAATATGCTACTAAAGATAAAATGCACAACAAACATATAGTGTACTTTCAAAACTTCTTGACCATAGAGTAATGGATATAAAATGTCTTTCTATCAAAGAACATTTTTCTGGAATAACTTTTCAATGGAAACCAGATCAGGTATACAGGTTGTCCCACTGGAAGTTGGATATTCCTTGTATTAGAAATCAATATATGTATGCAGAAGAGTTTTTAAAGTTATTCAGAAATGAATACATAAGTCATTTGTATGTTCATGTTACTGAGTTACTCCAATGCACAAAACAGCATTAAAACAGATATTCATTTAAAAAGACCCATCCTTTAAAATAGCCATAGTAATTCTTCTATACGTTCCATATAATATAAAATATTTACCTGAAACAAGGATGTCATTCCTCAAAGCACAAACTGCATATTCAGACTTTGTAAATTCTGGTAATTTAGCCAATGATTTCCACTCTCCTGTCATTGGGTCATAACATTCTGTATATGGCAAATTAAATCCCCCAACGCGCTCACAGCCTCCAACGACAACTATAACTTCAGAATAGCCAGTTGATCTACAAACACAATATATTTATACTTTAAATACTTTAAATTTTAGCAACAATACGTAAAAGTGGACTGAAGCATTATATTCAAGAAGATCTCAAGTTTTGCCCAGTAAAATTAACATTTGAAAAAGATACATTAATC
>JANHZU010005466.1:1550-12303 GCA_032468055.1 Acrochordus granulatus | reverse complement strand
GAATCCACTGTTTTCCGAAGTGGTCTCCATCTGGGAAGAGGGGCTTCGGCTGCGAGAGCGCCGGAGCATTGAGTTTTAAGAGACGAAACCACCCTTCCCGCTTACACTAGCACCCCGCCGAGCTAAAGGACGCCGTTCTTAGAAGGGCCGCAACCGCCGCTTAACTCCCCATCAGCACCTCCAGCAGTTACACAACCGGCCTCGCGTCGAACCCGAGCAACCGCCAGGCGCGCGCACGATCACCACCGCATCCTCCAGTTCACCTTCACCCCGAACAGAGGAGGGGACAAGCCCCGCCTCCCCGCATTTTATGTCCAATTAGAGAAGGCAGTTTTTCAAGCACGCTCACTTCTTCCTTCGCCTTCGGCTCGCGTGTGCTCCAATCAGCGGCGACCTTTCCCACCCTTTCCTTGAGTTGTCAAGATGGAGAAGGAAACTAACGTTTTGGGGACGAAGAAACAGCTTGAAAAAGACTTGCTTAGATTGGTTCATACGTTTCAGCCTCTCCTTACTTTTTTTTCCTCCCTTTATTTTTCGTCACATATCTCGTAGCAGTTATGTCTATCTCATTTTAAAAAACGCCGAACGCTTAAAGGTTTTTGAAGATATTTCTGTCCTCCCCTCAGAAAAAACTCGCCTAGTCCAGTGGAGAGACCACCAACTGCCACTTCGCCAAACTGTGTCCTGGAGAGAGCCGGGGGGAGAGAGTCTACGCACCAGGATTGATCTCCCGGGAACGCGCCCGGGAAAGGGTCGACTGCTTGGGCTGTTCTCGGACTGTGCTTTTTCCACTAAACGGAGACCCCAAACAGAACTCAGGGCTATTGTGAAGAGGGGGCGGGCGGGGAGGAACAACGGGAGGACTGCCCGATGTTCTCAGAAATAACCCAAATTTGCTGGCCAAAACTTTCATAACCGGTCCAAACAGAAACAGAAGTCTCACCACTAGCCGAACTATTTGGAAGCGAGAGAGAGAAAGGGAAATATGTAATTAATAGATCCACTTAAGCTTTGAAATACGAAAGGCCCCTTAAAAGAAGAAATCTATCACTTTATAAGTCGTCGAAATCAGTCTCGCCAACAGTACAAATCCACATTTACGTGTTTTGAAGAGATGGTCGAGAAGGAAAGACACTTTGTGCTCCTCACCCACCCCGCCGCCACGCATATTGTTTTCCATCTGATGAACTCCACTTCCTTTCTCGATGCATAAACAAGGCATTCAAAGCACTAACGGTGTTCTGATTTATGTTATGAAAGAAATCACCACTAGCATCATTTTATCTGGTCACATAACAATATCAAAGGATTCTCCTTCCTTGCATTGCAGATTTACAGAGAAGAATCCATCTACATTTAAAACTTCATTAACATGCACAGAACAAGAAGCTTCCGAAAAGCCCTGAAGGGGATAGGGCAACGTTAAGAGGGGTATCACATGCTTTCTCTTATCGTTAAACAAGAGTGTCAGCACTAAAATCAAGCTTTTTAAGATTAATGTCATTATTGTTTTGAACGTGTTCCTGCTCAAATGGAAATGATCACTCGGCCCCCCAAGAACATTTTTGGCCTCGGGTAATTCAGCAGCTGAGTTCAGTGGAGACGTTTACCTGTTTCGCTTTTTCCTGGAACGAAGAGTCCAAGCAACGAGCCTCCCGCCTCGTCCTCCGAAGCTCGATCGCTCGCTCTTTTTGTCTTTTTCAAGTTCGAGCTCAACTCTAAACAAAGAGACCCCAAACATGTGACCTCTCAGAGCCAAAATAGATGATGTCACGCTCTTGCTAGCCAATCTCTCAGCAAGGCCGGCTGAAAGACATCTTGGGAGATGTAGTTCACTAATCAAATGCAACGAAGTTTCATACGTCGCTGAAACAAATTTCCTCATTTACGACTCTGAGAAATGCATCATTTTATTGCTATCAAGGTGATACTGCATGATAATATCTGTTTTGGCAGATAGTGGCAGCTTTCATTTCTTAAAGTTTATTTAATGTTGAACTCTAAAAAAAATCACAGCTCCATAAATCAAACAGTGAAGAAAGAAAATAGAAATATACTCTGTTTAAAATAAACTGTTTGAAAAAGAAAACTAATTAACAGAAAAATATTTAATAACTATAGATGATGAAACAAAATAAATTCACTCTTTAAAATCTAAAACCCAGCTCATTGGGCCTGCCTGTACCTGTAGGTAGATAACCGGCTTTCTGACCGGCAGGAAGAGCAGGTGAGGCTAAGGAAAATCACATTCACTATCTGGATAATTAGCACAGGCGCTCCTCAGGGCTGTGTGCTTTCTCCACTGCTCCTTTCCTCCTACACCAACAACTGCACCTCTAGGAACCCCTCAATTAAAGTTCTGAAGTCTGTGGATGATACAGTGGTCATTGGCCTCATTCAAGACTGCGATAAGTCTCTGTACAGATGAGAGGTTGAACAGCTGGCTCAATGGTGCAGTCACAACAACTTGGAGCTGAATATGCTCAAAACTGTGGAGATGACAGTGGATTTTAGGAGGAGTCCTCCTATTTCACTCCTCTTACCATATAATGTCCTGCTTAATTTAATATAAACTGTCTGAAAAGGAAAATTAATTAACAAAAATATTTAATAACTATAGATGATGAAACAAAATAAATTCACTCTTTAAAATCTAAAACCCAGCTCTTCACTACCTAGAGTCACTGAGAGTGAAATGAACAGTATCTCAATTTGATAAACAAACAAATATAAATCCATCTTCTCATTGTTAGAACAAAGAGTTTTCAAAAATAGATACACTCGTATCTTGGATCTTTAAAATCAGGAGAATAAGTTTCTCTCCATTTACATAAAATTATCCTATTTGTTGTACTGCAGACTCAAGAGAGCCAAAACTCTTCATGAGATGACAAATTCCATGTTTTAGGTATGTAGTTCAATATCACATTGTGATCTTTCAGTATTCCTTCCCCATACTATATTAACATATGCACTGATTTGAAACCAAAGCAAGGCTATAACTGGATAAGATCAAATATTACGTGTTAAAGAACTTTTACATTTCTTACATAAAAACATTAAAAAATAACATAAAAATATAACGTCCATTCCTTTTTAAACATTCTTTGAGTATTAGGGTTAAACCATATTTCTTTACTACTTTAATCAGCTTTGTTAATGATATTGTATAATTATCAAGGATAGTCATAATATCATCAGCATATAAGAACAATTTATAATCAGCATTGCATATCACTACATTCTTAATATCTTAAGGTTCTCTAACAAAAGAGGCTGATGATTCAAGAACCAAATTGAAGACTAAAAGAGATATTAAAAGAGATAGGTGCCATGATATAAGTTGATAGATAGAGAAATAAATCAATTCATAATAACTGTAGCCAACAGGCGAAGAGAGTTAGTTTGGTGTAGTGGTTAAGGCACCAGGCTAGAAATTGGGAGATTATAAATTCTTGTCCTTCCTTAGTACAAAAATCAGCTGGGTGAATTTGAGCCAAGTCACTCTCTCTCAGGTATAGGATCCAGGCAATGGCAAAACTTTTCCAAAATACTCTGCCAAGAAAATTTTAGGGATTTATTCAGGCAGTTACACGAGTCCCCACTGACTTGAAGGCATTAAAACAAAACAAAACACCAGGTGAATTAAAACAAAGGTGTAATTCAGGGAACAGTGTTGTTAGCTGCCGAGAGTATTCAGATTTCAGCAGCATATAAATTTAACAAATAAATAAATATTGTGCTGAGTGAATTATAGATGATATTACCTGTATAGCCTTCTGCTGAGTGTTGTAGTACCAGCTTGTGTGTTTTGCCTTCTGGAGCCTTTTAGTCATGTGGAAAGTTTCTTCACCATATTTTAGAGGTAAAAAAACAAAGGCAATGAAATCTCCATGCAGTTTGAGATTGGGACTGGTAGTCTCCATTTGATGAAATGACCTTGGTAAGAAAAGTAGGTATTATCTCAAAGAAGCCTCAGATCCCAAGGCATAAAAATAATGACTCAATACTCTTCCATACAGTAACGCTAAAGTTCAGCTACACAGTGCTGAAGCTTGCAGAAAACTATGCCAACTTAAAGAAATGTGGATTATACTTTCAACCCTACTTGGCATCAGTAAACTTTTCATCCACACTGGAAATAGGTGAAGAAAGAAATAGGGCAGAGGACACCCCTTTTGGCAGACACCTCTCCCCATCTTCCCACACTTATAGGTGACAAGAGGAGAGGAAAAGATGGGGGATGAAAATTCCCTTTCCAATCTCATGGAAATTGGGGATTTGTCTCAAATTCCTGTTCTTCCCCTGTCTTCTCTGCCACCCAAGTGTTGGAAAGAGATTTGGGAGAGATGGCTTTCTGGCACAGTGGCAGAGTTTTGTTTGTTCTGCAACCAAAAGGCAAGTGCCTCTGAAAACCAGTGGCTAACTGGTTCCCAAACAGACCCAATAATTTGCCACAAACTGACATTTGTCACCACTTGTAATAGCAGAAGTGAGAAAATTCCTTTGAAGGGCAATAAGAAATAACAAACTGAGGGTCTCTTTGAGGCGGACAATAGGCAGTTTGAGGATGCCATCATTGTAAATTCCTCAAGAAAAGGTTAATGCGGTGTTTTTGTACAAGCAGGACATGAAAATCATTTTTCAGTTGTGGAAGTCACATCAGCATAGAACCGAACAAGACTGCATTTTTCTATATTAAATATTATAATATATCCTATGTATTGCAGTGATATTATGGCTGGCATTGATTTACAGTATATTATAATATTGAGATTACTTTAAATGAAAAGTTCCTTTATGTTATATAAGTACTATAGCATTAAATCCGTACTGAAAGATCTAGCTGTAATTAATATACAGATACATTTTTATAGTTTTAATAAAATTACAATTAAAGAGATAAAAATTAAAACATACTGAAAAGAATAAAAAGAAAATATAGAAAATGCGGAAAAGAAAAATAGAAAAGAAAAAAAGACTAAAGTAAAAAGAGAGAAGAGAAATATATAAAGAAATGATTTCCTCAAGCACAAGTATAGTTTTTATTATAATTTATTGCTTGTCTTAAAAGTTAACATATAGATATCCTTAATATAATATTGTTGACATTTACATGCTAATGAGAAATACTATATCTCAGTGCCAATACAATTTCCAGTTATTTGAAAATAAAACACTGGTAGATACAAAGTTTATTTTCACTGTACATTTTCTTATACATATGGTCAAGTTCAATGTTGAAAAGGCTTAATACAGTATACCTGGCAATTCCTTTACTATATCTGTCAAATTGCAAAAAAAGTGAAAATGATTTTAATGCTATTTGCTATAAATTGTAGTCTTTTTATATTCAATGACCAATGTAGATATATGAAAACTACTTGAAATGTATAAGATTTAGAAACCACTGACTTTGTTTGCATTAACAGGATGAGAAAGTGCAAGGCTTCCTGTTATGTAAGTGTGACAGCTGTAGATAAGTGGGGAGGCCCTCACAGGAAATCCGCCTTACTTCTGCAGCGTGACTTGTCCAAAGCTCAAAAACTATCTTTAATTGAAATATCAGTGGCATGATATGCTGCTGGTGATCAGACATGGGAGACATGGTGAAGGACTTGGACGATCAATCTATATTGCCTTTGGAAAATGAATGCATCAGGAACATGGGAGAATTTGTGGAAGTTTCTCTCAATGAAAGGGTTAAATTTAATGATACTGGTTTATCCATGGTCCTACAGAATGGCTTGGAGAATCTCCGTCTAGAAAATTCTCTCACTGACGTTACCCTGTGTGTTGGCAGCATGCATTTCTCTTGCCACCGTGTGGTCCTTGCAGCAGCAAGCAATTATTTTAGGTAAGGGAGATATTTAAAATAAGCCTTCTTCACTGGATTGTACAAACCCCCATCAACTTAGCAAATGGGATGATAAAGCTAATTTTTCAAATCCTTGATCTGAATCTATTCTGTATACTTTCCAAAAGTTTGTAATTGGGTGTTGCTGGAAGACATTTATAACCAGCGTTGTGAACATTGTAGCATCCATGTTTTAAGGATTCAGGCAAATCATCTAAGAATGCGAGATTCTTTAATGTGGAATTTGGATGACATTTTTTTCAAAATATTACAATATGAAAGTCAAGAAATGATCAAGCAGGAAGGAATAAGCATATCAGTTTCTATTTTTGTTTGTATTCTACAGCTTTAAAATCTGTTTTGAGAAATTTTAAACAGTTTGTGAGGAAGAGATATGTAGTTTTGTAAGTCAAGTTGTGATCTACCTTTTGCATCAGGGAGATTCAATTAAAAAAAGAAAAAATGAAAATATTACAGACAGTCTTGGATAAGTCTTCCCTGAGATCTGTGTTTTATCACTTACTGATCCTAGTGCGGTCTAACAGTTCATTTTACTGGCATTTTATTGAATTTGACACAAGATTATTCACAGTTTTCATCATGCTTGTTTTATCAAACATAATATAGATTTATTAAATAAATAAATAAATATGCTGCCCTTCTCATTGTTGCAGTGACTCTGGGCAGCTTACAGAATGATAAAAAGGTTAAAAAGATAATTGCTGTTGCTCAGTCACACAGTTGTGTCCGACTCTTCGCAACCCCATGAACTGCAGCATGCCAGGCCTCCCTGTTCTGCATTTCCTCCCAAAGTCCACCCAAAATGATTAAAATTAAGAAAATTAAATAAAAAATTAAAAACCAAAAAGACAGGTGACCCAAGGGTAGGGATCTTCTCTATACCTCATCGGCTACCCCCAGCATACAGTACCCCTATCAGGGTCCCAGACCAGCTTGCACAGCTTGGTTTGAAGTTCTTCCAGAAGGCCAGGAGGGCTGGGGGCCAACCTCACCTCCAGGGGAAGAGCATTCCAAAGAGCAGGAGGCACGTTGGGAAAGGTTCTTTGGCTAGATCCCCCCAGCTGGAATTCTCTAGCGGGCAGGATCAGAAGTAGGCTCTTGTGCTGGAGAGAGTGGGCCACACCAGTTCCATTGGGGTGAAACAGCTTCTCAGATTATGTCTTTTAGCCACAAGTGAAGGTTTTCCCTATACAGAACAAGGAACTGGAGTATGTAGATGATGCAATTTCAAGTCTGATGATTCTGTAACACCAAAGCCCAAAGGGCCATTTTCTCTATTAAAAAACAAAGCAAGCAAAGGAAAAAATCCAGCAAGTAATGCACTTTTTCTGAGAGGAACTGCATCGACTGTATAGTTAGAAATAGATATATTATTAACAGGAGAATAATCATTTTTAGCATCTAGTACAGATTCAGTCGATCCATTCCTGTCAGTAAATATAGATTGGGGATTTGCAGCTTGCATATTTATTACAGTATGCTTTAAAATTATAAAAATTCTACTGATAGTGCTGATAATAATTTTACTACTATAACTGTAAAACGAACAAAAACCCCAGAGATAATTTCATCAACAGAAAAGGGATAATAATTATAATATATGTATATATCCAACTTAGGAAAGCCTGCAATTTTTAAGGGGAAAAAAAGGAAGTCTCTTCCTTTTAGAGACTTGTATAATGGTTTCCCCTTTTTGTTTGTTTGTTAGATCTAATACTGAGTCAGTTTGGTGTAGTGGTTAAAGGCATCAGGCTATAAATTGGGAGACTGTGTGCTTTAGCACTAAGCTAGTTGGGTGACCTCTCTCAGCCCTAAAAGGAGGCAATGGCAAACCACTTTTGAAAATCTTGCTGATTAAACTGCAGAGATTACTCTAGGCAGTCACCAGAAGTCAAGATTGGCACATACACAAAAAGGAGTACCAGATCTGGGTTGCAAAAATACAGATGACCATTAGATTACTCCTTCTCATTATTGGTTTGGTATTTATGATAAGAAACCTATTGTAAGCTTGGCATTAAACTGAAGACTTGGCATGGCTTGGCATAAAATGTTATTGTTAATATTATTATTTATTTCTGGGCAAAGGGCCAAAACAGCAAGTTACAAATATAATCTAAAAATTGGGCATTAGATAGAACAGTTTAACAAATAAAATATTTCATAAATGTTACATGAAACACTTAAAACCCCAACTTATTGATGTGTGGTTAAAAACCTTGTTTTTATAGCCTGAGTTAAACATTTGGTTATTGCTTCTACAAATTTTGGATTTTCATCTGCAAGTAACATTTTTACATTCTCACAAGTATCTCTTCCTGGTACTGATTTTATAAATAGGCCAGGTAACATCCTGGCAGTATTCTTCTAAAATTTATAGTATAATAAAATATGTTCCACCATTTCAAGATCAATCCATTAAACAGACAAAGATCTTTGGGAGGTGGGGATTTTTTGAAATCTACCATGCAGCATATTTGATGGCAACACATATGGTTTTTGAAAATATATTTCTGTATTTACTCAAATATAAATTATTAAGATATATACGGAGCTGAATCTATATCTGTTATTAATTTTAAAAGTTACAGGTAAACATAGAATTTTGGCTTTAGCCATTCTTTCCTGCACTGAATTATCTCATAACCTTTGTTTAATATAAACATATGCTGATGTCATATCCCTGGGAAATAAATCATCAGGATCAGTACCAATCTGACTAATTTTTGGGTCACCTGTTTAAGCCACTATCTTCAAAAGATTCATTTAGGATTCATGAAACAATCTCTCCTTGTTTTTAAAATATGTTTGTAACTAAAATTTAATACTTTAGGCTTAGCCAAGCCTTCGTTTTCAAAAGGACATTGCCAAGTTTCTAGAGACTAACAGAGTTTGGTACTCGACTTGAAACACTCAGACAAGGTTTAAAAGTTTCCCCTGCAGTTGGGCTATGCTATTATTGGTAAGGTAATCCAAACTGGAGCTCTACATAACATTTGAGATGAATTTTTTCATTAAAATCTCCCTCTTTTTAAATAAAAATTTGAAGCAAATCCATCAGAGTAGATTTGCTTTCAAAGTTATTTTTGCTCCCTAGCAAAAATTCCCACAAGTAAAGGGTTCACTTTTTTCTGATAGTCAATTCGTTGAGACAGGTGAGCCTAACATCATGGGCTCAGAGTGAATGATTGTCCCAAAATCACCCAGCCAGCTTTCATGCCTAAGGAAGGACTAGAATTCATTGTCTCCTGGTTCCTACCCTAGAGCAAAGTGATTCTCCAGTTTGCTTTGTTATTTTGAAATATTGCCTTGCAAGAATGATGCCAGGATAGAGCATGATAAAATAAAATGCCCAAATAACTAAAATTTCCACTTATGTTAACTCATGATTTTAAATTTTCCATCTGTACTTATTTTTATAAAAAACTAAAACTTTAGTTGTATCATAGTTGATTTGAACTGATTTTTCTGAGGCATTTCCAACCCAATGCAGTATTTGAAAGAATAGCATCATCCACATACAGTATAACAAACCACAAATTTTCCTTTTTGTTAATAATGGGCATTGGCCATCAACCTGAAGTAATGTAGTCTCCAGATCATTGGCAGAGATATAGTATTAAACAGTGTAGGGACCAAAAATAACTTGGTTTAATACTATTGTTCATTATTATATCGTTAATATGTTATTTCATGTGTGTGGTAACGCAGTGTTGGATCAAACCAAAATGAAAAACCTCCTTATTCTGGTGTTATCATGCCCTTCTTTTGGGAAAATCATTATCAAAATAAGAATACCCTCTCCTGGAATAACTGTTAAGTTTTTGTTCAATCAAAATGAAAGCATACTCTCTTTACTCTGAGGTATTAATGTCCACTGCTTTATTGGAATAATTGTTTGTGCACACTGAAATTAAAATTCCCTGTGCATCACTGAAATACTGTTTCCTGCTATGGTATAATAAGTGAAATAATAATATAATAAGTGGCATTGTACACTTATTTGCAGAATTTTTTACAGACTGACTGGATTTTCTAGATTTACAGAACTGTCTATTTTTTCCCATTTAGGGCAATGTTTTGCAATGATTTAAAAGAAAAGTATGAAGAAAAAATAGTTATTAAGGGAGTTGATAAAGAAACAATGCAGATTCTTTTGGACTATACATATACCAGCAAGGTGCTGATTACCAAGGAAAATGTGCAGAAAGTCCTTGAGGCTGCCAGCCTTTTTCAGGTTAGTGAATACTTGTAGTTAATAGAAAATATATACAGGGGCAAAACCCACATAAAACTAAGCTATGAGTCAATTTTATTTAACTGCTACATTGCCTTTATAAACATGGCCAATTAATGGCTGTTTACTGTACATTATTTAAAATATTTTTATGTAGGTAGTCCTCACTTAGTGACTGCAGTTTCTGAATGAAATTGTGACTGAGCTTACAATCTTATTTCAGCTTCCCTTTGCTTTACAGACCTGTGAAGGTCATAAATGCAACGACTGGTCGTAACTTACTTTTTCATCACCTTTGTAACTACAAATAGTTGCTAAATGAGGAGATCACTAAATGAGGAGTGCAGTAACCATATTATATTTTTGCAAATATTGTAAATGTATTGTACATCACAATTACATTTTTGTATTATATTTTAAGTATTCTAAACATTACAATGAAATTGTTGACTTCACTGGTTGTTCTACCCTTTTTGAAGTTTTTATTTATTTATTAAATGTGTGAGTCACCAAATCTGTTAGACTCATGACTGCTTGACTATCTAGCATACAAATAAATCCAATAATAGCATAATACAAAGTCACATAATAAAAACTGAAACAGTAATAACAATATATGATAACTCATAATTGATAAT
>JANHZU010005465.1:585399-599679 GCA_032468055.1 Acrochordus granulatus | reverse complement strand
AGTGTATTGGGATGGTATGGACAATCCTTCTTCCCTTAAGCTCTCAGAGAGAGAGAGAGAGATGGATGTTATATTCTGTCATGTAATGTACATTATGTCCTTTGTGTGCATTATGTAAAGTGTGTATCCAGCTCTAGAAGCTATTTTGGGAGTTTTTTTAGATACAAGGAATTCCAAAGGTAAGAAAATAGTTCAGCATGTATTGTTCTCATCCATTGATCTTGAAGCAATCCTTGCTTTGGTCTCCTTACACACACACAGTACGGGAACCTGATCTGTAAAGTAGGTGAGACTTTTACTAGAAACCTTACCACTAATGAAGCATCTCCAATGTCAGTTCACCCACTGGGTAGAGGACCTAGTCAAGCAAGAGAGTCTCCCTTCTCTTTCCTGAATGTCCCTACCCATCCAACCTGGGCATCTACTAAAGAGTGGAGGTGATACTGGCTGCAGATGTGGGACTGTGTCACTTCAGCAAGCACCATTCCTCATGTGGTGCGTTAGCACCCATTTTGGCAGATGGTCCATGGAATGGAAGTGTTGACACTCCAACCAGTACTTCCATATCACATGGCTGTGCCAACAAACCCTATCACTCTGCACGTGAACCCTCTCCGAGCATATGTGAGCAGAGAGACATATGAGTTGTACGGAGTTGTAATTGTAACATGAAAGTCCATGGGCAATTGCTGCACAGAATAAGACTTCAGTAGTCTGATGATTAAAAAACATTTTTTGAATTTTTTATGGTATGCCATTATACACATGTTTAATTCTGTACTTAAACCCACAGAATTAAAATCATCCTTAATGGTGAAATCTTTAATAGTTCAGATCTTTTGTTTTATCCCTTATTTGTGCAACCAGTGTGATATAGTACTTAAGATATTAGACTACAAGCAGGGAAACTGCTAGTCCTTCATTAGGTATGGAAGCTAGTTGGATGACCTTAAGGCCCTGCTTTCTCGGAAGACAAAGATAACAGCAAACCACTTCCAAAAATCTTGTCAAGAAGACTGCAGGGTCCAATGCAAGCAATCATCAAGAGTCAAGACTGTCTTGAAGGTGTGTATATATGCTCTTACAGGTATTCAAAATGAGTATAATGTGATTCTTCTGGAATGAATTGTTGGTTTGATTAAAAGGACTATCCTATATTTCTTGGCCAATACAGGTAGTCCTGACTTACAACCATTCATTTTCCAACTGTTCAAAAATGCAATGGCACTGTAAAAAGTGGTTTACAACCATTGCAGCATTCCAACAGTCGTGTGATCAAAATTTAGATGCTTGGCAACCGTCATGTATTTATGGCCGTTGTAGCATCTAAGGATTGTTTGATCACCATTTGCAATCTTTCCAGCCAACTTCTAACAAGTAAGGTCAATGGGGGAATTCATGCTTACCAACTTCATGAATCATTTAACAGTTGCAGTGATTTCCTTAACAACTATGGCAGAGAGGTTATAAAATCAGCTCACTTAACAACTGCCTTGCTTAGAAACAAAAATTCTGGTCCCCATTGTGGTCATAAGTCAGGGACTATATACATACATATATATAAATTAAAAGTGGTAGTAGTAGTGTCATTGTTACTTTTTACTATTAATTTGATTGCTTAACTTACTGAGCAGAATATTCATTTCTTAAATAGGACATTTTCAAGCAACCATCTGTGTTAAATCTAATTAGATCAGAGGGATAATTTATTTTTCACCACAATATATTGTTTTCTGTGGCAAAATATGCCTATTTACAGTAAATACAATCATGTCTGCAGGAAATTAAGTTCCATGTTTGGAAGCACAGATGGAATTGTTTGCACTTCTCCCTTTACCAACAATTGCTGTATTTTCCAAAGTGAAAGTAGAGAAGCTGAACACTTGGCTGATTTTGAGGCATTCATTGAGCAAGCAGCATCACTAATTTGCAAGCAAAGGAACTCTGATTGGAGAGTTCACTTGCAATCAGGAGAGGAGCAACCATGTTTTGCAGTAAGTTTATAAATTCTGGAATGGAATTTATAGAAATGCTTTTTGAAGCCATATATAAGTAGCCCTCAACTTATGACTTATCAAAGTTACAATGCCTCAAAAAAATTACTTACAACCCAGATTTGAAGTTCCGAAGCCCTCCTTCCTACAATCATATCAATCTCGTTTTGGATGCTTGGCAACCAGCCCACATTTATGGATATTTGTGTCCTCTAATGACATGATTGCGATTTACGATGTTTTTGGCGGTAACAATGTTTATTTCCAGTTTTCAGCAAAAAAATGTTTGATAGAAAACAATATGTTTGGTTAACAACTGTGACATTCACTTTATGATCATCACAAAAAAGATAGTAAAATCAGTCGTGTGCTGACTCATTTGATGACTGACACAACTTATGACTGTAATTGTGGGCTCAATTATGGACACAAGTCAAGGACTACCTGTATATAATTTTTATTTTTAACAAGACAAAAGCAATATAAATATTAGAAGAGAAAGAGAGTAAAGAAGAGTGAATATGTAAGAAAGAAAATTAAAAAAATGGCTTATGATCTTTTTGACAGTGGTCATAAATGCATTCATTCTCTCTCTCTAAGGTTACATCATAATTTCTTTTTTCCATAAGCTACCTTTTCTAATAATTAAACCCATAAATCATGAATTCATTTTTTTTTCTCCAAAAAAAGTCCATAGGGACTAATAAATGTAATTGTTAATCTTTCCTAAGCAGAGAAGTTAATTTTGCCAACTCTGCTAGTTCTGTCATCTTCACCAACTATTCCCCCAATGTGGGTATTTCAGAATCTTTCCATATAGTAATAACAGTGATTATACATAAAAAATAGTCTTTATTGGCTCAGTTATTTGTCCATTAATCCCAACAAGACAAATTCCTGTTATAACTTAATTTTAGTCTTTAAAATTCTATGTACAACTGTATGTACAGTATTTGAACATTTTCTGGCTTTTTTAAAAGTCCACCATGCATAATAAAATAATCTTCACATTAGACATTTGTAACATGAATTTGAAGTACTCATATATTCTGAGTACTTTTTTGGAATCATATACCAGCTGTACAGGTAAACCTTGACTTATGACCTCACTTGGGACCAGAATTTCCATTGCTAAGCAAGGTGGTTGTTAAGTAAGTTGTGCCCGATTTTACAATTTGCCAAGGTTGTTAAGTGAGTCATGGTAGTTAAGTAAATCATGTGGTTGTTAAGCAAACCCAATTTTCCCCATTGACTTTGCTTGTTGGAAGCTGGCTGAGAAAGTTGTAAATGATAAATACCTTGGGATGCTACAACCATTATAACTCCTGCATATGCCAGCTACCAAGCGCCTGAATTTTTATCATGTGATTGTGGGTATACTGCAACGGTCATAAATGCAAGGACTGGTTATGTTGCTTTTTTTAATGCCATTGTAATGGTTATTAAATGAATGATTGTAAATTGAGGACCATCTGTACATCATTTTTGCAGAAAATCTCTTTTAAGTTATAATATAATGTGAGTTTCATCCACACTGTGAATTATTAAGCCTCCTGGACTGTATATTTGGATACATGTTTTTGATTGGGCACTGAGTTTTTCTTATTTGTCTGTTGGATTATTTTACTATTGTATGTATGCATTTATTTATTCTTTACATTTCTACGCCCCCAATTTCCAAGTACAATGCTTGGTGGCTAACAAGGACTGGATTTTATACATTATTTATTTTTAACCCTGCCCTCCTCAGCTGGCTGGCAATGTTCACATCCGGGGCATCCTCCCTGGCTCCTGCTCCACCCCTGGGATAGACCAGCATTGAATCACTGCTCCCATCACTGCCAGACAGTTTCCCCCCAAAAGGAGGTACCCACCCATTGACTTGCATTTTATATCCTTTTGAACTGCTGGGTGGGCAGGAGCTGGAGGCGAGTGACAGGAGCTGCAGCTTGGACTGCCAGAGTGCCAGCCATCTCTGGACAACACAACTGGCGTCATTAAGCTGCTGTGCCACCGCACCTCCTATTTTTATTACACTATTGCTGAAGCTATGAGCTATGTCATGGAGGGCTACCTAAGATGGAGAGGTCCAAGACAGACAGGTCATAGCAGAGCGTTCTGACAAAACAGGATCCACTGGAGAAGGAAATGGAAACACTCCAGTATCCTTGCCAAGAAAACCTCATGGATATTACCAAAAGGCTAAAAGATATGATGCCAGAAGATGAGACCCTCAGGTCAGAAGGTATCCAATTCACAACTGGAAAAGTGCATAGGGCTATTACAAGCAGGTCCACAAAGAGTGACAAGGCTGGGCCAAAGATGAAAGGATGCTCAGATGACTGGAGGTGAAAGGGAAGTACAATGCTGTAAAGAACAGTATTGCATAGGAACCTGGAACATAAAATCCATGAATCAAGGTAAGCTGGATGTGGTTAAATATAAGGTAGCAAGATTGAACATTGACATCTTGAAACCAGTGAACTAAAATGGACAGGAATGGATGAATTTAATTCAGATGATCATTATATCTACTACTGTGGACAGGGATCCCTTAGAAGAAACGGAGTAGCCATCATAGTCAATAAAAGAGTGAGAAAAGCAGTACTGGAAACAGTCTCAAAAACAACACAGTGATCTTGGTTTGAATCCAAGGCAAACCATCCAACATCACAATAATCCAAGATTATGCCCCAAATACTGATGCTAAAGAGGCTGAAGTTGACTGGTTCTAAGAAGGTCTACAACATCTTCTAGAACTAATACAAAAAAAATATCCTTCTCATCATAGAGTTTGAAATGTTAAAATAGGAAGTCAGAAGATAACCAGAATAACAGGTAAGTTTGGTTGGAGTACAGATTGAAGCAGGGCAAAGACTAACAGAGTTTTGTCAAGAGAATATGCTGGTCATAACAAACACTCTTTTTCAACACCCAAGAGGTGAGTATACACATGGACAATACCAGATGGTCAATGCTGAAATCATATTGATTATATTCTTTGCAGCCAAAGATGGAGAAGCTCTATACAGTCAGTAAAAACAAGACCTGGAGCTGACTGTGGCTCAGATCATGAACATCTGATTGCAAAATTCAGGCTTAATTGAAAGAAGTAGGGAAAATCATTGGGCCATTCAGGTATGACCTCAGTCACATACCTTATGAATATACAGTGGAGGTGAGGAATAGATTTTTGGAGTTAGATGTGGTAGACAGAGTGCCTGAAGAACTATGAGGGAGGTGCATAACATTGTACAAGAGGTAGCTACTAAAACCATCCCCCCAAAAAATAAATGCAAGAAAGCAAAGTGGCTGTCTGATGAGTCTTTACAAATAGTTGAGTAAAGAAGGAAAGCAGAAAGCAAGGGAGAAAGGAAAAGATATATCCAACTAAATGCAGATTTCCAGAGAATATCAAGGAGAGATTAGAAGACCCTCTTAAATGAACAGTGCAAAGAAATAGAGAAGAATAATAGATGGGAAAGACTAGAGAGCTGTTCAAGAAAATTTGAGATATCAAGGGAAAGTTTTGTTCAAAAATTGGCATGATAAAAGACAAAAATGGTAGAGACCTAAAAAAAGCAAAATATATTAAGAAGGGGTGGCAAGAATACACAGAAGACTTATCCAAGAAAGAGCTAAATATCCCTGATAACCACAATGGTGTGGTTGCTGACCTGGACATTTTGGAGAGTGAAGTCAAATGGCCCTTAGGAAGCATTACTAACAACAAAGCTAATGGAGGTGATGATACTCAGCTGAATCCTAAAAGATGATGCCATGAAAGTGCTGCACTCAATATGGCAGCAAATGTGGAAAATTCAACAATGGCCACAGGATTGGAAAAGATCAATTTACATTCCAATCCCAAAGAAGGGCAGAGCCAAAGAATGTTCAAACTACCATACAATTGCGCTCATTTCACACGCTAGCAAGGTTACGTTCAAAACAAGCTAGGCTTCAGCAGTATGTGAACTGAGAACTACCAGAAAGACAAGCTGGGTTTCAAAGAGGCAGAGAAACTAGAGATCAAATTGCCAAAGTTTGCTGGATCATGGAAAAAGCAAGAGAGTTCTAAAAATGCATCTATTTCTGCTTCATTGACTATACTAATGTTGATCAAGATTCTGATATTCAAGGTGAATATGTAGAGTTAAAAATATTTACACCTGCATAGTTGAAACCAAACAGGACCCGGAAAAACCTCAAAGTTTTGCAAGGAGGTGCCATAGTAACAGGATATGGTCAAACTAATTTAAAAAGCTTCACTAAATTATCTTTAATATGCAAACAGTTGTATTTCCTCTTATGTATCCAGAAATATAATAAAAGCATGTTTGAAACTTTGGCACTTTTTCCCAGCTTTATGGGAAGGTCCATCTTTGTCCAGATCTGAATAGACATGCATTGTATAAATAACTGGACTTTGCCTCTTTGCTCGTGTTGGGCACACCTAGTTTTCTGAAAAATAGATTTGGTGAGACAGCCAGGAGCAGGTGTCCAGTTCTGTGGAATTGAGGAAGGGAAGTATACCAAGCGCACCCTGAGGGATTCTTGGGGGTGCCCCCTCTTCTTGACCTTTCCTTAATACCTCAAAGGCAGGCAAGGAGTTGCAACATTGTTTGGGTATGCATAAATAAGACAAGGTAATTGCACTTTAATTTTTCACTGTAATGTGAAGGCTAGGTCTAGAGTGTGGTGTGGCAAGGTGTGAATGTCTTCCACTGTGTCCCTCACCATTGACCAGAGCTGAGCAGAAAGATTGGCTCCAGCCACCCTTAACCCTCTACAAGCTGGAAAGCTGTAACTGGAGGTGCTTAAGTCACAAGGGGGAGGCAGTCCTGTACTCTCATGCTTCAACAGGTTGTGAAAGAAGAGGGTGACTACTGTGCATGGTTGGTCCTTTATAAATACTTGCTGTTGACCAAGCCTAGGCATGAACCTGGTTCTAGCCATTGGTAGTCCTCTACTAGGCATGTGCCATTGACCAGAGGGGACTACATTGCAAGGGGAGCCAGGGAATCTCTTGTGGCTCAACAGGCTGTGAAAAGACTGTGTTTCTTAACCTGGACCACCAGTGACCCCTTCGCCGAGAACTGGAAAGGCTTCTTCCTTGTCCTCCTTACCAGGTAGATGGCTGTCAAGGTTGCAGGCATATGCACTTGGGTTCATTGAACCCGTTTGAAACCTTCTGCTCCACCTGCAGGTGATCAATGGACTGTAGCCCTGGTGCTGAAGATGATCTTGGGCTGAAACTTTTGTTCCAGAAGAAACTGCCTTCTTCAGCTTCTGTTCCATAGGACTCATTTGAGTTTCCTCCAACCTTTCCATCACCAGTTCCATTCCTCCTGTTTGTTGTGCTTTTCTTTATTTTCCCCACTTCTGGGGGGTTATGGGGGTTATAGGGGTGATGCTCATGAGAACCAGGGAAGAACAAAGCCTTAGCTTGATGTGCCTCAACCTAATAATGATAATGAAGGTCAGATACCTCATTCTGTGAGGAATGAGAAAGCGAGATCTCACCAGGAGAGTGTTCCCCAGAATGTCGCTAATATGGAAATTGGCTCTTTGAGGTGATAACTATAAATGGCACTGAATTTGAAATTCCCATCAATGACTTGGATCAGTCAGAGGAGGTCACACTGAAGATTTGACTGTGCTTATTTGCTTCCTTACTTTTTATGGTTGAATGTACTGTATATTTCATCAGTTTACTGTACAATTTATTGTGTAAAACGCACAAATTGATTAAGTCAGTAACAAGGGCAAGCATGTTAGGTGAACAGAGCCAACATAGTCTATAGAAAAAAGGCATGGCAATTCTTAAGTGGTAAATAATCCAGTGGGAAAAGGAACACTGTTCCATGCGCCTTGGCATAGTCATGACTGTGAAAGTGTTTTCAGACATATGCTGGCTCCCTCAGCTGTGAATTGGAGATGAACATTGCCCCTTAGTCAGCTACGACTGGCAGGGAAGACCTTTACCTTAATATTTCTGCGTAAAACAGCAGATGGCGCTAAAATATACTGAATGTGCTTTAGCACAAAGTGAAAAAAAGTCACTTAATGGCTTTGAAGGAACTTTGTGATTTCCACATAGTTTTCCTTATCTCTAAACAGTACCCATTTGCTTAGGTTTTTCAAGAGTTACAAGTTCTCCTTGTAAGGAGAAGTTCAAATCCTTTACAATCCAACAGTTTCTCTCATGTTAAAATCAAAATGCCTGCCTTTTCCCACCAAAATTATGGGGCAATTCCAACAAAATTCTGGGGAATTCTGGGAGTTGAATCCATATTATTTTAAAGCTGTTCTAGGCTGTCAAATTGTGCACTCCTGTTCTGAAATCCAGCTTCTTATGTTGTCTCACTATCTTTCTAGAGGAGACCGTGTCAGAGAAACCTGTTGAGCTGGTCACATAGAGAACTTCATTCTTTTTCATTCTATTGAGCAAACAAAGCAGGTTTAAACCATTAGGTTTTAGGAATAGATGTGCTATAAGAACCTGCGTGCTTGCTTAGTGACCATTCAAAGTGGTGACAAATCTCAGAGCCATTTAAAACCCAGTTTCGAAGTTCCAGTGGCTGCCCCCTCTGCAGTCCTGTGATCGCATTTTGGACATTTGGCAACCAATCTGCATTTAAGGCCATTTGCAATGAACATAATTTAAAGCCTAACCCTAACCAGCATTTACTTCCAGTTTCCAGCAAAAAAGCCCATTGGGTATAATGGGTTCATTTAACAACCACAGCATTTGTTTAACAACTGCAGCGCTTGCTTAATGACCACCACAAAAAAGATTGTAAAATTGGGCATGGTCACATTATGATCCACTTAAAGATTGCCATGACTTATGATTGTAATTCCAGAGTCAGTTACAGTTGTAAGTCAAGGGCTACCTGTAAAAAGAGAAAGATAGCTTTCATTACAGATTTAAATGTGAAATAACTTGATTTCTAGTAGTCCAATATCAAAGGCATAATATTGTAATAACTTTAGCCAGAGCATTTAAGAATTTTCTATTTGCAATACAATTCTCATATTGACCCAGGTAAACTTTTAAAATGTTTTCTGGAGCTAATATAATTAATAATTCCTTGTTATTATTCAATTTGAAGATAAGCCAATAGGAATTGACAATTATTTCATCTTTTTAGTGCATATAATAGATTAAATCCAAATATAGTTGAAATGTAATGTATAAAATTAATTTTATTTCAATAGAATTAAATTCTATTAATTTCAAAAGAATACATTAAATATTTAGTTCATTGATCACTAAAATCTGAGAATTTAAATCTCTTACTGGCTGAATCATATTCTTACTATTCAAAGGATAGTAAGTCAATGTACAAAAATCAAAGCATATTGCATTTAGGTTTTTAAACATCTCTGGTAGACAGTCATATCTCCCAATACCAAGGTATTTTACTAAACACAGTTAAGTAATTATTATCTGAACATCTCAGTGAAATAGTTTCATCTACTTTGTAAACTTTTTTTCAATATAAAGAGATGTAAAAGTATGGTTGTCCAACATACTAAGGTTCTTATTTAAAAGTTGAGAATGATATTGGAATCTGCATCTCCAACAGAATAAAGTCCAAGGCCATAATCACACTTTGTGCTCTAGAGGTTAAATGTATTAAAAGGACTCTTGCACATGGCCCCTGAATTCTGGACCAGATGCAGCTTCCAGATAATCTTCAAGGAGAGCCCCAAGTAGAGCACATTGCAGTAATCCAAAAAAGCATTTTATGGGCATAGTGAATCTGATTCAGCTGCAAAACAGAAAGATAGATACCTATTTTTCTCAGCAACAGAAATATAGTTTCCATAACATGAAAAAAGTTCTTATGAGAGAGATCTATGGAGACAGTACAGATTTTGGACTAATCAGGATCTAAGGTTTGGTGGCATCTCTGTGCTGGTCTGGAGTAAACAAAGCAAGACACAGGTCAGGGTGATAATAATAGTTCCGAAAAATCGATTTCAAAGCCTTTACTTCCATTTTCTCCAGCTGAAGGTACATAGAAGTTAAGCATCATTAATATAGAAAAGCTTGCTATGTCTTGAAATAAACCTTCCAGTCGTGCTGTCATTCTGGTACATTTATCAATCTATCCCTCAAATCAATAAAAGGGTCATATATTTCTGTTCCTGCAGCTGACAGATCTAAAGATGACCATGAAGTTATCTGAAGAAAAAAATATCAAGAAATTTAGCCTTTTGTACTTGCTTAGTCAACACAGTTGAATATTCTGCTAATTTAGTTTCTCACTTTATAGCTGTGGGCTTGTGATCCAGACCTAATTTTATCTTATGATTTGCTTTTCCCTCAATCATCCTGAGCACTGACAAACAGAAATTGATTTTGCATACAGTACCTGCAGGCTTAAATTAATCATTGATTAATATCATGCATCTTCAACCATCCAGCAGATGCATGTTTAATTAATTGTGATCATGCTTTTCTCTACCCTTAGTAATCAATATGAGGTGGAGTTTTCAATAAAAGTTTTCAATAATATCAGATTGCTGTCCAGAGTGGATGGAACTACAACTGTGATGGAGCCACAAATTCCCTTCTGAGCTCCTCATGACTTTCTTATTTGTTAGCTGAACTTATGTACTCATTTGTTTTTACACTATTTCATTTAATGAACACATTCTCTGCAAGGCTATTGTCCAAAAAAAGGTCCATTTGGCATCATTTATAGTCACAATATAGTTGTGGCAGCTAGAAAGAACACAGACTGTGCCTTTTATTAATCTCTCACTGATAAGAAATGCAAAGAAATGGACCAAAAATAACTAATTGGAGAAAATGTTAGATTGAAGATCTAAAATTCCTCTTTCAGTTTCTTTAGCAAGGCTGGATGATTTTGTGATTCTGAGCTGAGAATAGCAGATGCCCTGTTTAGCAGTATATGGTTTCTATGCAAGAACCCAAATAAATCCTTAACATCTCCAGGTGTTTCCCATCTAAGATCATGGAGCCAGACATCCTAAATTTGCTTTTGAAAAACCTTGATTGTAGACTTCAGAGACCTCCATTACCAAATTGTAATGTTTAATGTGACAGAAGAGGAAACATATATTGCTGGAGATTTGAGTCATAAATCATAAATTTGGCCAAGACATTTAGACAATCAAGCTCAACCTGCTGCTATGGGTAGGAATCCAGGTTAAATTATTCCAGAGAAACACCTGTCTAGCTTCTATTTAACATACCAGTTAAGGTAGCCCACAATCCAAGTAACGAGTTCCAATATTAATGTGTTCTTTCTATGAAGAAGTTTTGTCTAATATTCATCAAAATCTCTCCTCTGAAATAACATAGAAAATGCCTGCTCCTTCTATGTTATCTTCTTTCAGGTATGTAAAGAATGTTGCCACATCCTCCTCAGTTTTCTCCTCTCCAAGAAAAATATTGTCAGCTTTAATTGCTCTTCAAATGTCAGTTTCTAATGCTCTCACTAGCCTGGCTGACATTCTCTGAATATGTTCCAATTTGAATATTTTTTCAATTACATTGCCCAAAATTGGACAGAACACTTGAGGTAGAATCTGAAAAATTGAGGTAGAATGGTAGTCAGCACACAAATCCCACTCTTCATCTATTTATGTGCAATGTTTCAGTGCAGATAGCAAAGGACAAAGTTTGCATCACAACATCCCTCCTCACCTCTCAATACAATGACTGTCAAAAAGGAACAAGTCATGGTGGGTATCCAAAACTTTGAAGGGTATCCAACAATTGCAATTTAGGGGGGATATTTTGATATTTACAAATGGGAAAGAGAAAACTTTAAAGATAGATTGGTATTGTATCCTGGAAATGGCAAACAATTCTGGAATTAATGAAGCACTCCATGTCACTTTAACTAATTTGGATGGAAAATACTTACAGTCTAGTGATGACAATGGCCCAGTTCATCTAAGAAACAAATGCAGATCAAGAGGGATATTCTGAGTCATATTTCAGGAAGCTATAAGATTCCTGCCTTTCTCCTTATAGCAGGTTTTTTTTCAACTTGCCTTCTTCCAAATGTGTTAGTTGCCAACCGCTCTGCTAGTAAGAGTAATGGGAGTTGTAGTTCAGGACACCTGCCAAGCTGTAACTACTGTCATTCATCCTCATCCTCCACAATACCTACTTGAATGGTTTCTTTGAAGGCTTCTGAGTTTTTTATTAACAATCTAGAAGGAAGATGGATTTAGAATTGCATTCCCACTGATTTCAATGGATTCTGTGTTACTGCTGGCATTTACAGAGACTCGTTTGAAATTGACCCAATGTTTTCCAATGACTACTAGGTTCTCAGGCATTTCAGATAATAATTATGCAAGCTTAGGAATAATTAATTGAGCCAGTAGCATAAGTTTTGTGAAAAGCAGTTTGAATAATGTGAATTAAAAACAGCAAACTCTTCAAACTTGAACATTGTGAGATATTCTTGTAACAAACAGGAAAATTACCCAATAAATATGTCAAAGGAGAACTTCACTAACAATCATATTTTGCCGAAACAATCCCAATTAAACCAACTTGCATAATGCATTTTATCAAAGGGCAGATCTAAATGCAGTCATCTTTCTAATCTTTTCAGTTGTGCTATCTGTTGAACTTTGATGATAGAATTTAGGATTGGCTTAGGTACATCAAGTTACATGCAGTTGTCTGGCATACCTGTTAACATCACTCTGTAGCAAACATTCCCTGAAATCATGGAAATAGAAAGAAGACTTGGTACTCATTGGCTTCATTCAACCATGAAAATAAGTTACTGTTATTTTTTATCTTTTTGTGGAATCAGTCAACAATGGCTTTTTCAATCAAGTTTCCTTCAAGTCAATTTTGACTTCTGGAGACATGTCTAGATAATTTTCTTAGTAACAATATAGAAGGAGTTTGCTATGCTTTCATGATCAAGGAACAACATATCCAGTGAACATATCTAGTGAACTTGAATATAAATACAGGTTGTGAAGAAAATATATTAAAGCAGGAATAGTTGTTCTATTTTTTTAAGATTGAAGAACTTTCATCATAAGTTGAGGAACATCTGGGAAAGTTACTCTGGACATCATCATATCTATCTATACCTTCAAAGTAAATCTCCAGCACTTTACCGAACTCAAGATTAAAGTTCTATTGGTCCACACATCGTGCAGAAAGGAAATCAGTGTTTTTCAAACAAACGTTACAGTTTTAAGATCTGTGGACTTCAGCCAGCTGGGGAATTCAAGGAGTTAAAGTCCACATATCTTAAAGTTGCCAGGTTTAAGAAACACTGTGTTAAGTTACTTACTCAGCATAAAATATAATAGTTTCAACTTATGTAGAAAATCAGTAAAGAGGCTCTATGTTCATTCCAAGGCCTGGTTCAAAGGGTTTTAGTAATTTTCTAAACATCATAACTATGGGAGTATGTTGATGACATGGGAGCTACACAAATATTTGGAGGGATATTGTTCTGGGGATTCATACTGCATCAGAATAAGCACATTTCTTGGGTCCTGTAAACTGACACTGTTTAATCAGCAGGACCTGGAGTGCCACCTGCTTTGCCTGAATACTGCAGATGGGCAGTGTTTGTTAGAGGTAATTGGATTCATATATCAAGTGATGGAAAAATGAACCAAGAGCTGGTATTTGATCATAAATAGAAATTAGATATTCCCCCACCCCCAGAAGTTTCATGTGCTTTCAGTATTGTCAGTGGGAACTTACAATAGAGTGTTTCATTGTTCCACTGAGGATGAATTTCATAATACTCTGGTTCTTTTGACCCACTACTGAAAGCTCTTCCTTTGGGCAGCCTCTGTGCTCAGCACTGGAAGACGTCACAGTCCTCTCTTTGAATCTGAGTTCCTTGAGACTTTGTTGATTTAATTGCAATGGACAATGATGGGAACAGAATCTAATTTCAGCAACTTGCTCAGAATGGTGAGAGTTGCTACATTTTTATAGGTGGCCACAAAAACACAGCATTTAACTGCCACTGGAAAAAGCTCCAGTGGCAATTCTTTACGTGGCTTTTTATAAGCCTTATTTTAAATTGTGGAGTGGCAACCAGCTACAGCTACAGTTGGTGTGATAAGATGCCATAATACAGTACTCACTGCTCTATGAAGAAAATAAATGGTAAAGGGAAGATATTGACAAAATTCACAGAGTATTTTATTGGGTGTCTATTTCTATGTGTCTATTCCTATCAAATGTACAATAAATTGTGTTCTGTCAATACTATCTTTTAACTTGCTCAGAGATGCAAGAATCAGT
>JANHZU010005465.1:565358-576612 GCA_032468055.1 Acrochordus granulatus | reverse complement strand
CCGCCCTGGCAGGAGGGTGGGTCGCCTTCACCTCGTCACTCATTCCGCGCCGCTTTCCCTCTTGCCGCTCGCCTCGATCGACCCGCCGAAGCCGGCCAGCTCCCACCGAAGTGGTACCCGATTTGTCTACTCACCAGTTGTAACGTGCTTTTGAGCTGCTGGGTGGGCAGAAGCTGAGGCGAGTGACGGGAGCTCACCCCGTCATGCGGAGCTGCGGACCGAACGTGCCAGAATGCTGGCCATTCAGGTCGGCATAACTGGCGGCACGAGTCCGTTGCGCCACCGCACCTCTAATTATAATTAGGATGTTAGCCTTCAGGACGTAGACAGTACCTATCTGATCATAGTATATAAGGCAAAATCACGATCTCAGGGGTAGCCTCATCATTCTTTCATAGAAATTTTATTAAATATGACATCTGGGAACTGATTTATTCAAAAATGCCCTCACACAATAGAATAGGATTGGAAAAGCACAGAGACAATCATTTCTTTCTGATAACTTGGTTGCAGGTGTTCAACTTACAACCATAACTGAGCCTGCAATTACAGTCATAAGTTGTAACAGTCGTTAAGTGAGTCAGCTAATGATCACACTCGGTTATATGACCTTTCTGGTGGTAGTCATTAAGTGAACCAATTGTTCGCTATGGGCATTTTTTGCCAGAAACCAGAAGTAAATGCAGAGTGCTGAGTGCTCAAAATGCAGTCAGGTGACCATGGGGGGAGTGGTGGCTGGAACCTTGAATCTGGGTTGCAAGCATCTTCTGTGGGGTCTGTTGTAACTTTGAACAGTCGCTAAACAACTCGTCATAGGTCAAGGACTACTTGTAAGGTAATGGTGAATGTGCCTCCAGACCAATAGAGGCATCTTTTTTCAGACTCAGAGCTTCATTTTGTTCTTTGGGCTCTGCCTGGAGAGACAGAGAGTCCCAGATGATAGACTGGGAGTAGCGTAAGGTCTAGGACTACAGACTTCTCCTCCTATTTCAGGCAAAGATGCCTAGCAAAATTCAGGTTTGTGGCATGGATTAGGAGAAATGGATCAGCCTAAAGTGCATGGGAGGGAAGGAAAGGGAAAAGACACAGGTAGTTATTGGGAAGAAGGTGCGACGGGAGAGTTGCCTGAGAAAGCAAGGGCTATATTAACACAATGCCCAAAGTTGGATTGTAATTTGTTCTGTTGTCATTTAAACATATCATGTGAACCCAAACAATGGTGGTTGTAAACCCTGTTTGTGGCTTTGTGCGCTGTATGAACCTAGCTCCACAGTTTAGTCAATCAGATTAATATAAACTACACCTAATGACTCCATGTGTGAATTCAGCTGATATGGAAGTTCTACCCCCAAAAAATTAAAGGAGTGGCTAAAGAATTAAAGAAATTAAAATTAAAAAATATCCCAGGAGGCAGTGCAGGACAGAGAGGCCTGAAGTGCTGTGGTCCCTGGGGTTGGGAAGAGTCAGACACAACTGAGTGACTGAACAACAACAACAAAAGAATTAAAGAACTAATGGAATTAAATAATATTTTGTTTACCTTTGTTTGAATAAAAAAAGGAAAATACATTATGGTGAGATGGGGAATCCTCTACTTATTTAGGAAGAAAGAAATTGCTCTAATTGCTTTCCAAGTGGGCTTTTAAATTGCCTTAAATTTAAATCAGTCCTTTTGATCTTTGCAATCTAATGGTCATGAGAACCGTTCTAAAAAATAATCTGCAGAAGTCCATCTTGATCTATTTTGAACAGGCAGCCTGAACTGTACAATTCTGCATATCTTTGCTTACTGAATAGGAAGTACAACAAAAGCAGATAAACTATCAAATGCAAGACAATAATAGCAGGTTTTTTTTCATGAAGCAAATTCTTGGATGAAACTGATCAACTTCACATAAAATAAGGGAAACCTGCACATAACTAATGTCCAAGTATCTATGGAGCTTCTCAGTCATTGACATTTTTTGTGATAATGTCCAAGTATTTCATCTTTTCTTAAAGCTGACTTCATATCTGGAATCTGAACTGCAGCTGTATAGAGTATTTGGTTAAGCACTTTCTTTTTCAAGGGATTTGCTTTTCCCTGTGACCTTGGAAAACCCATTTCTCAGGAATCTTTCAGATGTAAACTGATCCAAGCTGAAAACAGAAAGGCAAAAGAATGCACTTACATAGTGTAAGTGTCATCTGAGAGTTACCTGTTTAATTATGCAGGAATCTCAATTATGCTCTGCTAAAGCATCAGAGTTGGAAGGTTATGGGATCTACAATATTATCCCCACTGAAAAAGAAAAATACGTCCCAGAGCTAGGTACAAACTTCCAAACAAGAAATCCAGGCTTCAATTTGAATCAGGAAATTCTTACTGACAAAAAATATTTACAGCACTGGCTTCAGCCATACTCAGAGTCTCACATTCTTAAGCTCGACTGACTTCAGTAGAATTTAAACATGCATAGACTGTAAAATGATACCAGGGTAATTAAACCAATCATCTGCTGAGGGGCTTAATCCTTCTTCTCCAATAGGCCTTCCCTCCAGTGTCCTGAAAAAGACACATGACAGAAGGTGCTTAGTTATGTCTGCATTTATTTATTGCTTTAAAAAAACAGCGGATCACTAAAAATAGAATGTCCTCTTAGTGTGTCGTTTAGTTATATAGATGACTTAGTGTGTTATGCAAATCTACCCACTGTGATTTGTAACCCATGGTTTATATTGTAGTTTAAACAATAAATCATGCTTAAATAAATCACATCTTAATATAATCTATGAACCCAGGCATACTTCCTTCTTTTCTCTGGCAATACACTAAAAAAAGATGATGTTGGTCTACTTTTCATTAGAATACAGCGGAACCTCCGATTGCGAGACTGATCTGTTACGGAAGAACACTCTTAGTCCGAAATGCTCTTAAACCAAAACGAGGTTTCCCAGAGGAAACAATGGAAAATCAGATGATCTGTTCCACACCCCCAAAAATATTCAAAAAAAATAATTTTCAACAGAATTTGATGTAGAAATGATTGTCCCGAACATCTGAAACAAGTAATCATGATTAACACACGATAGAAAGCAGAAATAGAACAAACTAACCAGCATTCATGGATCTGCTTGCAGGCAGATTCTGGCATTGGCTGCTCTAGGCTGGCTGCTGTCTGGCATTCCCTGCTGAATCAAAGGATCCGCTTCCGCCGCCACTGAGGCAAAACGGTCTTTTCCCTCAGCAACGTCTTCTGGGGGTATTTCCTGAGCGGTTTGGAAATGTTTCTTGTCTTAACCTGCCTCCATGCTATGAGGGGAAAAGAGATGGGCAGCAGGGGTGGGCTGCATGGTGCCAGGCGACGAAGATGTGTGTGTTTTTGTGTGCATGCGTGCACTTTGAGAAGAGTCCTGGCTGGTGCAAGGGAGATAAGAGAGAGGAGAGGAGAGGGCGGGGATTGCCTGGAGGGAGAATCCGGAGTCCAAGTCTTGGGAGTTCCTTCTCTTGAACACCTTTCACTTAATTTATGCTGTCTACGCAGCGAGAGAGAAGAACCATCGGCTCCGTTGTGAGATTTCCCACATGAGCTCATTGCGTGGTGCTCGTCTTGTGAGTTGCCACTCATCAACTGAATTAAATTTTATTAAATTTTTTTGCTTGTTTTGCGAAAATCTCATGGACCAAGGTGCTCAAAATCTGAGGTTCCACTGTATCAAGGTGAGGAAGAGAACAACATTGTTCAGCTCCTGAGTCCACTAGTAGTTTGTTGAAGGAGGTCCAGAATTTCATTCAGAAACTCATTTAAGTCTTAGGATAGATCTGTACTTCCCATTTGCTTCTTCTCTCAATATTATACAGGCCCCACACAGCTTCCTGAATGCAGGGATAGAGGACATTGTCCTCTTCCCACTCCCAGCCCATTGCAAAGGCATTCCATACCAATGTTTTCCACCTTTGCTTTAAAACTACTGTTCTCCCATCTAAACTGTCTCCAGTTCTTCAGAACAGATGATATCCAATTCTAATAGCAACCTTAGCTCTGAGTGACTGTGGTGCCTGCCCTCCAGTGGCTGGTCAACACCTGGGCATTCATTTTGTGCTTGGCTGCCATGTTCACTACATTTTGTATAAGCTTTCAGGTGATTGATGATGCAGTCTTGAGTCAATGACCTCTCCTCAAATGTAGAAGACCAGGTATCATTCGGCACTTACATATCCCTGTGCACATTTTCTTTTTCTGCTCAGGTGAGATGAAGTATGCTGTCCTTACTCTCCCACTTCATGTTTACAGTATCACAAACCTTTATTTTACTTTTTTAACCACTTTAAGTTGTGACAGAGGAACATTAACTCCTTTGCTTCTATTCTTACTCCTTGCTAAGGAGGAGGCACAAAAGAACAACCTGTTCTCTAATGCTTTGATTATTATATCAAAGTTAGGATGATATATTAGAAAATCAGGGGAAAGATGTCTGTGTTGGTTCAGAGGAAATAAATGTTGGAAAGGGCAGTGATGTCATCCATGTATGTAAATATCTGAAAAAGCAAAGTAAACAACAGGGACTAATGAGAAAGAAACAATTCCTAAACACACATACACACTGATGGAACAGTTCACATAGAAGTCAGTTAGTTATGGTTGCCTCCCATAGATGGGAGGTCAAGAATCCTATACCGTACTGTGGCACCGGTAGCTTGGACTCAGTATCAACCCACTGCAATCTGCACTGGAACTCAAATTTCTGAAGTAGGTTTAAGAAGTAGCAGGAGAGACCAACAGCTTGGACTTCAGTGCAGAATTGTCCTTAAAATCACTGTGTCCTCTGTTGGCCCTTAACTGTGAATCTGTCTTTGGGGACTAGCCAATATTACCTATGAGCTTTTAGCTTGGCAACCTCGATATGAAAGTTGCACACCTGAGTCCATCCAAATGTATGTGGGTCTTGAATGTTGTTGCTGAACTGTAGCTTTTAAATTAATAAATACAGAGAAAATAATCCAGTTATCTGTAATTAATGAAACATTTTACCATTTTTGTTTGGGCATTGTTCCCTTTCTTGGCATGCAGTCCCCAGCATATAATGTGATTCAAACCCCTGCACAGTCTTCAGCCTGTAAAGGTTTAGCCAGATTTCCATATCCTCCTCACCATGCATATATTAGACACTGAATGCTTAAGCATCAGACTCCCTCAACCATCATTATCATTTTAGAGATCTATATCTCTCCATTGTTTTTCTCAGTTAGTAGGCCACTGAATTTGCATGCTCAATTTATTGAGGGCACATGATAGACATATACTACCTTATAATGTGATATTGAATCATGACATTTAGGAAACTTGTCATTTATTTATTAAATTTATATTGCTGCCCACCTCATTCGCATGACTAGGTAGATAACAGTTTTTAACTGTTAAAAACATTGTAATAATTCAATAAAAAAGCCACATTTAAAAACAACAGAAATAATATAGCAGCTGAGAACTCCCAGTTAACATAACCAAGATTCACAACCAAGCTCACCCATACTATCATGGCTCCAGGTTTGATGGAAAATCTGGATTTTTCATGCCTTGTGAAAGAATAGCAGGGTGAGGACAAATCTAATTTTTTTGGGGGGGGAATAACATCTCAAAGAGCAGGGCTCCGTTCTTGGGTTGCATCAAATGGTACTCTCTTGCAGATGGGCTTCAGAGCATGAGTCTCCTGCCAAATGTCACTGGATGAGTAGACATCACTGGGGAGAGAGAGTCCCATGTAACCTGCTCCCAGGCCATAAAGGACTTTAAAGGTATCCACCAGACCTTACATTGACCTGGAAGCATATTCATGACCAATGCAGCTTGTGCAGTAGAAATGTAACACGTGCTAAGTGATTGATAACTGTCTATGGCACATATTTTGCACTGGCTAAAGTTTCCCAATACTCCTCAAGGGCAGCTCCATGTAGAGCACATTGCAGAATCCAAATAGGAGTTGGAAATACCATATTGTAGTCTGAATTCACTAATGTGGTACAATGGTTTTGATGTTGGGCTAGGATTGAGGTCTACTTCAAGTCTACTCTCAGCCTTGGAAGCTCAAATGGTACGCAGTATTTTCAGTTCAATTTATCTCACAAGATTACTGGGAAAAATGGTGTGGATGATGCCATGTGCTACCATTATTTATCAATAGATAAGCTATTGAATGTGAAAGTAATTCAATATAAGTGAATTACAATCGTTCCTTAAATTCCCAGACTGTCTTCTTAAATTCAGACTAAATATTTATTAAGATTTTTATGCCACCAATCTTACTGATACAGTGACTCTAAATATCTTTGTTTCTTAATAGTATGTGATGATGTTATTAATAGGATTTTTCCATATAAAGGATCAATAGTCCTTATTTCACTTTATGGATTTTACTTGGAACCACACATTATTGACACTTTATATATTGTGAGATGGCTTACAAATAGGCTGAAATGAAATTCAATTTTAACATGTATATGTGCTTAAGACTACTGACTCTTTATTGCAATTTATCTAGAACAGTCTGACATGGTAAAGTTCTTTTAAAGAAAACTGCATGACATTTTAAGATCTCTTACGCACAAGAATATTTCCACTGCATTGTATTAACTCACTGTTTTGGTCTCATTGTTTGACAGCTACTTATACAGCTTATCTGTATATGTGCTTTTATTTAATAAATAAAACACATGGATAAGTAATAGTGTGGCACCTGATTGGATATCAATAATATATTTCAAATACAACTGAGAGAGGCAGCAGCTCATTTAGCTGTTTCTATTCTCCTTAGTCACTGTGTTAGCTGTAGCAATGCTTATAACCAGCATAATTGTCTTTTCCCCAAACTTCAGACTGGAGTACACACAACTGCCCACCTAGAAAAAGGTTAAAATTTACCAAGCCAAAAGCTTTAGCAGGTAACCACACTGAATGAATAAATAAGAAAATGCTACACATTTAGTAAATTGGATTGAAACACTAACATATCAGGCTAAACACAGTTGTTTAATTGTGGTTTGACTGTTGAATAAGCCACCACAGGCTGGATTTATAAAACAAGCTAAGACAAAATCCAAATTATGACATGCAGTATTTGTTAATAGTCAAATTCTATTCTTATGAAAAAAAATGTGTAATTTGGAAGTTTTTCTTAATCCATCTGAGTCTCTTGAAGACTTTTTGGCATGGGTGGTAAGTTACTGATAGTTTATCAGTTTGAATAATAAATACATGGACAGCTGGACTTTAATCCATCCATATTCTAACAACCTCCTCAGTGTAATCTTCAGATAAACTTCAACTTGTGGTGACTAGAACTAAAGGGGAACAGCCTGGTGTATTTATGGATCCTTAGGAAACACGGACTACTGAGTTGTAGTATGCCCCAAAGATCATCTTTATACATCTGGCTAAATATTTATAGGTGAGGTTCTTCTTTGGAAGCATTATCTACAGAACAAGGAAGCACCACCGCAAGGATTCCCAGTTTGCAGGATCCTTCCCTCATAAAAGCATGACTGTAATTTTATTATTTTTTTAGCTCTGTATTAAACTTTTTGCTCCTATATGCTAGCAGCTGGTCTGACGCTACGTATCTGAACTGCAAAAATCCAGACAAAGGTGAAACAGCAGCAAAAGGATAATGAAAACACTCTTTGCTGCCCTGTAATTATCGTCCAGATTTAGGCAGTCCAGATTTGCTAGCCATAAGCCTTAGATCTACATAGGGCTGCCAACATACTACAGCATTTATTCTACCGTCTAGGGAGAGGCTGTTGGATTTGGGAAAAGATGGTTCAGCTTCAGGGTTCTCAAACGTGTTTACGAGGCTCATGCCGCACTTTTCATAGCGAAGCTCAATGCAGTGGAACACATTTCTTCGTCCTTTTTCTTGTGCGATCCTAGCCATGATTTATTTTTATGGTCTTTTAGATTAAGGTTATTCTATGGGGTCTCGCGTTCCCGTTGCTCTGAAACGTAGGACCAAAAATCTCAATGCCTTAATAATGATGACGCACCGCAACCTCGACAGCCGCAAGCTGTTATCGCACTTGGAACGAGATGCGGGGTTAGAAATGCCTTACTCTAATTAAACGTGCGGTTTTCTCTTTACGCTCTCGTGTCTACGAGGAAGTAAAATAAGGAAATGCTCCAAATTCAAATGAAAACCACCCACGCTCGGATCATCAAGCAACCACCACCTTCACGACTCCACGCGCGCCGCCCAGCATTCTTCCCGCGTGGTAACAGCACCCTAGAGCTGTCAATCAGTCCCAAATTGACGTCCGCGCTCTCCAACCAAGCAGATCGCCAGCCTGCGGAGGGAACTTCGATTCCCGCCCCCAGAGGGCAAGGGCCGAATCAGAGCGGCGGCTCCAAGAAGCGGGCCGAGTGATTCGCCGCTCCCGCTCTCTCGACTTCAGAGTTCCGCCCCCGCCGAACGGGGCGGACGCGGGGGAACGCCGCGCGGGAGCCCGGCCCGGCCCAGCCCAGCCCGTCGCTGCGTGCGGCGCCCGGGGCAGGTGGAAGGCGGGACTGCAGGCTGCGGCGCCTTCCCGACGCGCTGACTCGGAGGAATCGCGGCTGGCTGGTGGTGCCGCGGAGAAAGGCGATTAGGCGTCATCGTCCTCCCGGCTGCAGCTCCCCGAAGTACGGCAGACGGACGGAGGTCCGGGTCCTTCTCTCTCGTCCGCGGGCGGCGGCGGCAGGTGAGAGCGGAACCGCCAGGGAAGGCTGTCCCGCTTTTTTCCACGAGGCTTATTCCCGAGCAGGGGACGTGGCCCAGCTAGAAAATGACGTGTTTTTGCGGATCTGGTTCCCACGACCCTCCGATCCTCCCCTTCCCCAGAACTAAACCAACATGTTTGCGAGCCCAGCCGGTCGTCTTGCTTTGGCTCAGCGTGTTCTGAGAACTTCTGGGCTCCACCGCACGCCATGGTGGCTAAACCCGCCGCGAGTAAGCGTGTGGTGCGGGGTCTGGCTGCTCGTGAGAATGAGGTGTGGGGTGGGAGCTGAAGGACTGAAGTTGTGTGGAAGTAGCTGGTCTCATCAGGTGGTGGGTGACACCGTGATATAAAGGGAGAGGCTCTGAAGTAAAAGAGGTAGCAGTGAGAGTTGGGGGGTGTCTCTTCTCATCCTGCATTTTGGGAAGACTTGAATAAATCATGCGAGGCATATTTGGACATTTCTTCAGCAGCAGGGGATCTAATAAATACATCCTAGTTTATATTCGTATCAGTCTATTCATAAGACATTTATCCAGTGTGAAAGAATTTCAGAATCTGGCTGAAGTTCCTACCAGCCAAATAAATGTACTCTGTACAGTATTTGGTATGACTTCTTTTTAGCTTGCTTTTACATTCAAAGGTAAAAAAAAGACCAGTTAATAAAATCTGATTCATCGTCATCACATTAAGCTGTAATTCGGGGTTTGGCCTTGTTTCCAACCAGTGGTTGGGTTTGCAAAACAGGGTGATTGTCTAATATAGTTTATTATGTGAATCCAATCATATGATTTGTTTATGATTCTTTTGCCTTGTGCAAAACTAGTTTGGTCACTTTACCATATACATCACATTTTAGTTTATGGGTTAGCATGTTCACACAGCTGGGCCACTATATCTTGTTCGGAACGCTGTGAATTCTGTCATGCACTGTGGGAAGTAGCCATTCTTTCTTGCAAAACCTAAGAAACATAAGAGAATAGATCACTGTTATTCTTTGGGGAGCCTGCCCGATGGTACTTTGTTTTGATGGATGCTTTTCTCCCACAGTGTTTTATTTTTATTACGTTTATGGGGTTTTAACATTGTGACATTGTTTTAATTGTAGATTGTACACTGCCCAGAGAACATTCAGTAAGATGAGCAGTCATATTAATTTGCTAAATAAAGTAAATGGAGACAGGAACAGAGTTAGCTAGCAGCTTTTATGATGGTGATCATTGTATTTTCTCATCTGAAAAATGTCTCAAATATTATTGCTATATGCAGCTAAATATATCTTAATTATAAAATGTAGCAGTACTTTGCAGCACTGAAAACAAATGTTATATTACTTCTGACAGACCAGAGGCATATTTTCTGCCATAGGTACTGTATAATGGAAAGGATATTGATTGTAGAAAATTTCCAGATATATTTCTCAAATAACTACATGATCCAATTCTGTTTTCATTGTTTACATTTAATCTGTTGCACAGAAGGAAAATTAAAATAATCCAAGTCTGTTAGTGGCAAAAGGCTTCTCTCACCTGAAGTGGCTTTAATGCTGCCTGCTATGATGCTGCGTAAGCTTGAGACTGTATGTCTTTTTTTCCTGCACTATTTTAATGGGAAGAGATCTATGCATGTTTAATTAATTAGCTAGACAAAAACTGAGGAGTTTTTAGATACATGTTGAAGTATACATTGAGTACTAGAAGTACTCATTTTTCAAGTGTCTGCTATATGTGAATATCCTTTCTGCTTTTTTAGTTTCAGTATTTTATTTAGTACAGTACAGTGTTGTTTTCCTTTACAATTAGCTTCTTTAAAGTGCAGTTGTGATTATCAGTCTGTAGTATTCAAATCCACATTTTTGAATAGAGGTAATCATAATTTTAATAGTCTTTCACATCATTCAGCAATGAAAGGTTTTTCTTCTAAAATTAAAAATGCAGTAGTGGAAAACTTACACGGTAATATAGGAGCTTTATATTTTAAAAGCAGAGAAAAACAGGGGAAAAACCTGTTTTAATATCTGGCTAAAAATGCACATTTTGTATCATAAAACTAAAAATAAAAGAAAATCACTGCTTTTTACTTGAACAAAAAAGGGGGCAAGGGAAGGAGTAAGTTTAAGAAAAAGCTTCTTGTAGGAGACATCTGGAGTTTAATAAATGGTACAATTTGAAATAGAATTTGCCCCCAGTGAGGCACCACCTTGCTGTGGTTGGGGGGGCTTGTGCACTCTGAGGAAGAGGAGAGATATGCCAGAGGTTCAACCATACTGGGCAGATCTCATCAGAGGAGCCAGACAAAGAATGTCTCCCTCCCATAAAAATATGATGACACATAATTTACTGAAACCCATACCGGCTCCCTTGTTGCCCAGGTTAACAAGGACTGTGCTAGATATTGTTGGAGTTCCTGGACATCTGGTGAAAAATGAATACAGGACTCCACTGAAGAAGGAAATGTCAACCCACGCCAATATCCTTGCCAAGAAAACCCCATGGACAGTAACAAAAGGCTAAAAAAAGTCAGAAGATG
>JANHZU010005465.1:538076-550271 GCA_032468055.1 Acrochordus granulatus | reverse complement strand
GTGGAACGGATTATCTGACTTTCCATTGTTTCCTATGGGAAACTGCGTTTCGCTTTACGAGCATTTCGCGCTAAGAGTGTTCTTCCGGAACAGATTAATCTCGTCTTGTGAGGCACCATTGTACTTTGAATTCAATTTTGTTTGAATGTCCATGTAGTTTCCTTATTGTTCTGCTGGGAACAATATTTCAGTTCAATATTTTCAAAACATTTGTGAATTTTAGAAAATAAAATTGTATCCTCTAGACAAAAGCAATCTATGGCAATTTGACATTGGAATGTTTGGATTACTTTCCAGATAATGATGTTTCATACTCATAGCATCTTCATAGCCTCTTGAATGCATACAATACTATATATTATTATATAATATAAAAAATACAGAATCTTAAAACTTTCTGAAATAGGTATTATTAATTGAATTTCTGCTAATCTATGTGAAAATAAAAAAAATAAAGATTGATGGATTTTGATCTATTAATTCAGTAAAACCTCAGTGGCCTTAGTGATATTTGAGTTCATTATCACAAGTTATAGTAATATGCAGCATTAGCTGGTATTATGGTTCAAAAATCTGATATAATAAATTAAGAAATAGAGATACTCACTTGCCATTGTATTGATTTAAAATCTCCCTGATTGATTTAAAATCTCCATGATTGTACTACATAAAAATGATAGAACAAATGACCATATTTTTTATCATTTAGTTTTATTTTATAGTTTCCACAGACTTGCTCTAATAATGAAGCTATGAAGGATATGACAAAAATGGTGATATTAAATTTCTCTAGACTAATAGTAAATTTTTCCATTCTGATGTCAAGAATGTTGAGCATCTGGACTCTGAGTAGTTTACCACGTGAATACTTTCCCCAATTTCTTTAGCCATTTATTTTTTTCCTAAGAACTTTCAGTGTTAGGTAGAAAATAGTACTAACAGAAAGTTTTACTAGTCTCTAAATTTGGAAAATATTTTTGCATTGATCACTTTCCAGTCATTATAAGAACTATTTTACTACACATTTCCAAACATGCAAAGATGTCCATGTGTTTAGTAAAACATCATTCAAGAAATTGGTAATTTAAATGTAGTATAGATAGCATTCACAGCTTTATGTATTACTGTATTTTGATCTCTGAGCCCTCACTCTATCCCCAGCAAGTCCCTTAATTAAAGAAATGGTTTCCATAAACTACATGTCTTGTTAAGGCCAAACTCCTTCAAATTTTTAAAAGAGGCATTAATGCAAATGTTGAGTCCAGATACGCTACATTTTCCATAGCAGAAAAACTATGTAATATTTCTTTTGCTGTTATAGTTCTAGCAATGAGCTGGATTTTGTGACTTAAGTTGCTGAATTAGTTCTAAAAAGATTCAAAGATCCTATTGTTCACTTCTTAAACAGTAATTCTAGATGCATATATTTAGTGATAAAAAATACAAAGATACAGGCTGTTATAATTCTGTTGTATAGAATAGACAAAATATCTTTTTTCTCTCAAATTTCTATTTGAAAGATTTTATGAAAACTTCTGATGAGGAAGTTACATTTAGGGTACCCTACATGTTATATACTCTAAGCATTGTGGGTGATCTTAAGAGTGAAGAATATTAAAGTGCAACCACAGTAATTTAGGAAGATATTTAAGAGATCTGTTGTCTGTTGATCTTCACAGGGTTCTGTCAGCATCCTTAACAGCTCCCTTATGAAAAGTACCACGGAGTATGGAGGAGGGCTTGAATTTGATTTACTTGTCTCCAAAAAAATTTAAACAGCAATTGTTCAGAGATTAATATTATGGTGCAGTATTGTGGAATACTGATTTGCTATTTTTATCAAAGAGGACTGTTTATGTAGAAAATTCTGAGAATATTTCATTTTATATGAGCACATTGGTTTTTCTGAAGCACTTTTAATAAACTAAAAATGTAAGAAAAAAAATATATGACTGTGTGACTAATCAGTGATTTTTAATGCAAAACTAAATTCAGCTACAACTGTAGAAGTCAGAACAAGGCATGTGGGTAACAGTGAAATTACTGAAATCCTAGTGAATTAGCAGGTGAAGTCCATGTCAAAGATCATTGCTTAGTTTTAGTTGATCTGCTAATTGTAATTTTTTGAAAAAGGTTTAGCAATAGAGATAATCCTCTGTTAACAACCACTCATTCAGCAACTATTTGACTTTACAACAATTCTCATTCAATTCTACTTACAATCATTCCTCAAACTTATGGACAGTCTGGTATTCCTGCAGTCATGTGATGGTAATCTGGGCTCTTGGTAAACTGGCTCACATTTAGAAGAGCTCCAGTGTCCCACAGTCACATGATAATGATTTGCAACTTTCCCCTGCTGGCTTCTCACAAGCAAAGACAATGGGGAAGTGGGCAAGGAAGGTTGCAAGTTGCTCAGATAAGTATCTCCCAACTGTTCACTCTCCCCGAGCTCTTCTTCACATGTGACTCACCTTACCAAGTATCATATACCCTTGTGCACCTTCCTTGAGCCTTGCTGCGCTTGCGCTGCATCTATCTGACTGCTCACCCTCCCCCACCTGGCAGTAATTACCCTAAGCCTCACCATAATTGCATTGCATCATCCTGGCTGCCAGCACACCTCCCTCTCCCACCTGGCAACAGACACCAACTGGCCTGTTTGCAAGCCGTTTGGAATATGCAACTTCTTCCTGATTTCCCCACCAACTTTGTTAGGAACTGGCAGGAAGTTACAGGGAGGCTCATTTAGTGATCCACAATCTTCTTTTAACAACAGCAACTTGGAACTGCAGGAATTGCCATCAGTAATGATATGGTCACATGACATTGTATTTTACTACTACACTGCTTAGCAATGTAGAAGAAATTCTGACTCCAATTTCTGTTGTAACATGAGAACTATCTGTAATAATGTTTTAATTAACTCAAGTGTGAATTGCTCCACTTTGTTGTTCTTGAAGGCTCATTTGAGGTCTACCTAGAAAGTGCATTTGGTACAAAGCTTTATTGTTTTAGAAATCACTAAAGGCCTAGTTTGATGCCTGATATACATTGCTCAAGATCATTATTTTTACCTGTATTATTTTAATTATACTTGTAATTTTATATAAGCCACTCAGAATCTGTTTGAGCGGACACCATATAAATTGCTGTTATTAATCAAATATTTATTTCAATTTCAAATTTAATTAATGAAAAATGTAGTTCTCATATAATGAACTATTTTCTATGGCATATGAAGCTAGAAAATACTTTGGATATCTTTAAAATACTATCAAACGTACATGATGCCATTACTGGATTAGACTTTTTAAGAAAGCTGTCAGATTGTGTCTCACTGGTATAATTATAAGTCACAATGATGTGCGGTTTTGTTAAATAGTTTTTATATTGAAGACTTGATAAAATATATAGTCAAGAGTAGGCTTAATATTGCTTAAAGCAGGATTCAAATTAAGCATAATAATATCTATCAGACATCCTGTGTGCTGATCCAGTAAATTCATTTTGTTTATTTTCAGTTCAATTTAATAAGAAGCTAATATGCCTACATAAAAGCAATTGCCTAACTAAGAGTGTTTAGACTGTGGGTAAGTTCAGCCTTACCCTTATTTGTGGCATGGTGATTGAGGGCATTCGCGTAGTTGATGTTTGGATTTCTAAAAACAAAGACAGACATTTAAAAATTTGAAATGTGCTTTCTAGCTTTGGGTAACTACATTTTGATGTAAGATTTAAACTAACATCTAAACTGTAAATGAATTAAACATTCAGAAAATCCTGAGAGTAGTGTGAATACAAATCTCATTTTTCCATGTCAACCAAATATTGGAAAATGTGTTAAAAGGAGGGACTACGGACTATCTGTCCAATGGCAAGTAACATGAAACTAAACAGAATGAGATTGATTTTGGTATGGTGGAAGAAGCCTACAAAAGAAAGACTGAGTTTGAAAATAGGCCAGACCACATCAGGGCTGTCGATAAAACAATATTCCTTCAGTGCACCTATGGGAGAGGCAGCTGAGTAGCAACTCATTCCCACATTCAAAGACAAAATTACGTATCCCAGAGATAAGCTTAACACTGCCCACTCTGTGCTTCCTGGTGCACATAGATTCAGAAATCCTCAAAAGCAACCTGAAGGAAGAACATGTTCATAGACATGTTACTTCATTACACAGGAACACAGCAGAAAATACAGCCCCTTCCTACCATTATGGCTGATAGAAAGGATGGAAAAAATTCCAGAAGCCAGCTTCTGCACATCTTCTCTGCCTTATTGGTTCTGGATATTATTGAGTTGTCATAATATGAATAACTTTGCTTCCTGATTTTCCCAGCATCTTCTTTCCCTTTAACTGCTGCCATTTATACATTCAAGTGTGATGATACCAATCAGTCCACCTGCCACTCATCCCAAATCTTAGGTGTTCAAAAGGACTAAAAGAGGAGTGGCTTTGTACATAAAGGTGTCAGATGCCTGTGACAAAACTCATGGCCTTGAATATGGAAATCTACTAAGAGCCATTGTTATTCAAGATTTCCATAAAGACTTAGAGTTTGAAATGAAATGCTTATAACATTTGTAGATTATGTCAAATTGAGGATTGATTTGAACATAGGGCCAATTCTAGCAGGATGTTCAATCAACAACAAATGTGAAATCATGCATCTGTTAGGATAGGTTTAATGTATGAGTCTAGGATTGGTGAGATCAGTTTTAGAGGAACTGCATGTGAAAAGGATCAAGGAGTAGTAGCAAATAACCAGCTGAACATGAGCAAGCAAGCAAATTCACTTGTGGCCTGCATTAACAAAAGCACTGTGTTTGTATCATGGGAGATATTTGTTCTTTGGTGCTCTGTATTGATTACACCAAATATGATATACTCTATCTCGTTCTTGGCACTGGACTTAGAAATGGACAAACAGATGCTGAAGAAGGTTGAGAGATGAGCTCTCAGACTGATAAGAAGTTTGCATAATAAGCCCCAAGAGGAAAGGTTGAAGAACCCAGACATATTTAGTTTGCAAAAGAGAAAGTTTTGGGAACATGACAGCAGTCAACAAATAGTAAAAAGCTGTTACATGAAACACAGAGTAGACATGATCTTTGTTGAAAATGAAAGCAGGGCAAAAATAAATGGATGTAAATGAAAAGAAAGGAAATTCATTCTAAATATCAAGAGGAATTTCTAGGTGGTAAAAGCTGTGGGACAGTCAAATCCATGGCAGTGGTGGACTCCCCTTGCTGGAGATTTTCAAATGTGGATTAGATATCATATATGGTTTAGTTAGTTTGTGCATTGAATATAGGTTGAACTAGAAAACTTAAGATAACCCTTCCAACCCTAATATTCTACAGTAATAATTTGCATAATTCATTTTAGATAATTCAGGCCAGAAATCTTCAAACTGGAATGAACATTTGAAACTGAGCTTTGTTATACAAAATATGCCTTAAGTATTTCTTCTGTGTAATAGCTCATTCTCAAACATTTTGGCAGATTATATTAACCATTGTTCTGAAAAAGATTCTGTGATGTTATTAACATAATCTGTTCACCAGGGAAAGAACAATGCTAGAGAGGAAGTTTACACCAGAAACTTAAATTACTATAACATATAACTACCTCTCCTTGGGGAACTTTAAAACTCTGGACGTATAAATGAGACTAGGAATTTCTACTTTACCAAACTACAAATCCATAACAGTTAAATTAATTTTAACAGGACAATATAAATTCACAGAACAGAGCAATGGCTTCATAGCTTCTTTTTTCCCCCTTTGGGAGCCTCCTGTTTCCTTACTGAAAGCATCAGTAATAATGTACAAGTCTACTTCATTATCTGTGCAGTGTTCAACCATAGGACATTGGATTTGCTCTAAAATGTTCATTCTACTCATAAGCAACGGCAGTGCTTTTGCAAAACTCTAAATCAATCTCCTGTTTTCTGGTTCCAGCAGCATGAAACATGCTCTCTTAACACTTAACTTTGCTAATCTTTTATTATTTTCTTTCAAATTATGGTATACAAATGGCTGTCAAGACAAATATGGCCTGATGCAAGGAGCAGTTAACAAAATAGTTCCTGCCGCCCCAAATTTCAGGATGTTTCTTGTTACTTCTGCTTTTTTTCTTCTTTCATTCTTTTCTTGAGGAAGTGGATATAATGCCAAACAAACTCAGGGCTGCAGCTGCCATTCATTTTTATTTTCTAATAAAGTTTACATTTGGGTCCTGGAGGCATTCTTTAAACTTTTGCTCCTTTTGCTTTGCTGCTAATTAGTTTCCCTTTTAAAAAATAAAATGACTTTCTTATAGGAAAATGTAAGATAGGGAAGGATCTAAGGGAAGAATATTAGTAGGTTGGTGCCACTTTAGATTAAATACCTATCTGCAAGTTTAAACTGAAGAATTCTTTGTCTGCAGGGATTATTTACTGTTATGGAAAAGCAATCCAATATTGTATTTCCTTTTGTTGAGTTCTTGCTGTGTTAGAAACTGTGCAGGAAGTATGTGCCCCAGCATATGCATCAGACAAATGAAATTCCTTCTCACTTTGAAATATTCAAGTAGCATCTATGTGCAAGATTCAGGCTTTGGCCATCTAGTACTTTCCAGTACTTTTCAATTGCCATGCTGAGTAAGCCTTACAAAAACTATAATCTGAAACAGATGGAAAGCACCCCATTGCCTATACCTCTTACATAAACTTTGCACTTAGAGTTTTGCTTCTGTAAGTGACTTGGCTGACCTGAAGTTTGAACCTCTATAATCTTTTAGTGTGAACATTGTTGGAAGAAGCTCTTGATGTAGATTCAGTGCTTTTTACATTCGGGAAAAGCTAAGTGATGTGGGCATTCTATTTTTATGCTTAAAAGCTAGTATAAAGAAGAGTAGGTTTAAAATAAATCAAAGTTTGAAATATCAACACTGCTTCACAAAAGACCGTAGAAAATTATGCCTAGAAGGATATTTTTCCTAGCATATTTTACTAAATAACAACAGGAAGATGGGAAAGCATACATTGCTTCCAAAAAATTCTGTATTTAATTTTAAAACAGTTACCTAATGCCTCAAGAATTGTGCAACAGTGTTGACTCAAGGATTTAAACTGTAATCTTTAAGGAGAAATCATTCCATTTATAGATTACTGAATATAACTTAATAGCATAATTTAATAAAATCAATGTAATTCAATACAATATAATAGGCAAGCGTTTGGAAATATATTTCTTTGGTGGTTACTTTGGAAAGCTATTGCTATGGTGGATACTGCCTAGTCTGATCAGAAGCTTCTGCTCTGAAAAAGTCACATGTTTAATAGACTTAACGTGAAAGGAAAATAATAGTTGATCATCTGTATTGGATTAGCCAAAAAGGTATTAATATTTGCCATCTTTGATCATGGCAAGGAAGTAATGTATATTTTTAGGCAAAAAAATTCCCCACTGGATAAAAATGCTATAAATTAATGTTTGCTCCTGCTAGGCCAACTCTTGGCAGGAAGACTTCTACAAATCACATTGTTATATTTTGGGGGCAGCTCTTAGATGGATAATATTATACTATAATATTATAGTACCTTTATGCTATATGCTATATCTGTCCCAAGAAATTGCCATTGGATGTGAGCCAAACAACTGGGGTAGCCATTAATCCTGTTAAGAAGTTTGGAAAAATCCTAAGCAGGTGCATTCTTTTTAACAACAACAAAAGTATGTAAGGATTTTTTTCAAGGATTTTTTTTAAATCTATGCATCTGTTATACCCAAGATCATTTTAAAAAGCAATGTATCAGTAAAACATACTAAGAGAAACCGCAAACTCTTTTTAAGGGACCACCCTATCCATTTTCTATATTTATAAAGATGTTTTTCCTGTTCGTGATTTATTTCTCTCTAACATCAAGGAAACTGGAATAATGATTAAGCAAAGGAATGCATGTGTTTCTGGGTTTTGTCCCTTTCCAAATAGCTTTATGAATTCTTGATTCAGTGTTAAATAAATATATCGCCCATAGATACTTTAGTCACTGTTAATAAAGTAAAAGAATACCATGCTAGTACTATAGTTTCTTTCTTTTTAATCCAAATCTCACACATTCTATAAAATGTCTTCATTGCTTTATTAGGTATTTCCATATCCTTTGTGGTCTCATATAAAATAGTATAAAGCGGTAACTTACACCAGAGGGCTAAATGAAATTAATGAAATCCATTTTCATTTCATGTTTTATTTATACTTTATAGGTCTGTATGAGCTGCTGGCTTCCTTGCCAGCCCAGCTGCAGCCACATGTGGACAATCAAGAAGACATGACCTTCCTCTGGGATGTGTTTGGTGAAAAAAGCCTTCATTCTCTTGTAAAGGTAAACCACATTTAAATGTTCATATTTTTTTTTGAGAAACATGTATGGAAAATCATTTTGACTAACCTCTAGTATATCAAGAATCATTTACTTTGTGGAAACAAAACAGCCTTGTTTTACTTCTGTGCTTCTGTGAAGGACGGAAGTTGTTAAAGGTTTCTACCAAAAATATTGCAATGGTTTCATTTAATAGTGATGTTTTGGCAGAATGCATTTATGTAACAAACATATGATGTTTCCCCTTGTTTAGAACAAGGTAGCATGAATTAGTAGCAGGAAATCTGAGACTCCTTCATGGTCAACATTCATGGCCTGGAGTTCAGCTTAAATAAACAAATGTTCACAGTAAAAATTAGATGGCATGTATTTCTGAGGTAAAGTATGGCAACTGTTCAGTAGCCACATTAATTTAAAATAATTTCCTTTAACAAAATCAACTGAAATTATAGTTGGATTTCTGATTGGCTTGCATGCATTGAAGACTGTGTTTTGTATATAAATACAATGAACTTGTATGAATAAAATAAACTTAGTGAATTAATGGGTATGTCTGGTCAAAACTGGTAGCTATTTGTGTATATCATACTTCATAATTCATGAACTTCTTTACAATTTTGTGTTCATTATTATCACAAAGCCTTTAGTTTTAAAATTGGGTATTAAGCTTCTAAGAGGCTTGTGTAAGCCTCTACTTTGGTTTTGTACTACATTTGGGGCCCCTACCTTCTTAAAGAAATCTGTATATTTATATAGAAGGAAACAGGGAAGGGAAAAGATTTCTTGAAGCTGTGACAGTTCTTTATTTGCTTATTTACTTTTATAGACATTTATAAATTATTTGTATATTGTTTAGTCTTTACTAGAGTTGTACATTTTTACTAGTTGTAAAAATACAATAACAAACAAAATCTCACAAAAGTTGCGTGCTACTGTTGGCTTAACTGAAGTTTTACATCAAAACTCCTGTGGAAGAGCACAGTGTTCAGTACCTTCCTGAACATTAACTTGGAGGAGGAGGGGGCCTAACTGATCTAGAGTGAGTTACTACTAAGAAAGCCATCCTGTGGATCTTCTAACTTTTTAGGTGACAGGATCTCATAGAGTTCTCTTCTGCTAGTGTCTTTTGGCTGACAGAGTTCACCTGAAATTGATAACCCTGAAAGTAACAAGACAATATTTATGGTTGCATTTTTGCTAGAAGACAATTTTAAGAAATGTGAATAAGTAGCATTAGGATGTTCTGGGTTGTTAAATCTTTTCTCAGGTTGCAGTAGTGGGGTGCTTTGGGATATATTATTGCATCAGGAAGATGCCTAAACATCTTTAAGCCAAATGGTTTATATGGGAACTGCAACCATTAAAAACACTTAAAACTTATCTTAAAAGTTAACACAATACTCAAAAGAAGGCTAATCTGAAAGAGTCACTTCTGAAAACATATGGGAGCTTTAGCTAATCATTGGCAGTTTTGTCATTGTCAGAAATTACCATTGCCTGAAAACCTGTGCAACACAATTGGCCTCTATCTTCACACAAATTTTCAATAGATCACTAGAGCTGTACTACGTACCTTCATGCTTCAAATGTTCTACTGTTAGGTTTCTAAGAAAACTTCCAACAGGAGGCTGAATGACTAAAGACCCGTAGCCTCAACATCTGTAGTTATGAAGGCCTTTAAAAGGCTAATGCTGACCCATTTGAATGCAATTGCAGACCCACTGTTAGACTCTCTGCAATTTGTCTGTTGGGCAAATAGGTCAGCAGATGATGCTGTCAATATGTCAATGCATTATATCCTGCAACATCTTAAGTCTCCAAAGATCTATGTAAAGGCCCCTTTTGTGGAGTTCAGCTCAGTGTTCAACACCAACATCCCAGATATTCTTCACTACAAACTGACCCAGCTCATTGTATCTGCACATATATGTAGGTGGATTACCAGCTTTCTGTTAGGAAGCAACATATTTATTTATTTATTTTACATGTTTCTGTGCCGCCAATTTCCGAAGACTCTTGGTGGCTTACATAGATTAGTTATTATACAATTGTGTAACTAACCCTGCCCACCCCCTCTGGCTGGTGATGTTGCATCCCGGCATCTCTGCAGTTCCTGCTCTGCCCCTGGCGGGAGGGTTGCCTGCTTCTGGCTCGCCTCTCCCGTTCCCACCATAGCCAGCCAGCTCCCACTGAAGTGGTACCCGATTTATCTACTTGCCAGTTTTTACATGCTTTCGAACTGCTGGGTGGGCAGAAGCTAAGGCTAAGTGACAGGCGCTCACCCCGTCATACGGAGCTGTGGATCGAACCTGCCAGCATGCCGGCCATTTCTCAAAGAAGTGTGCTCTCTCTGCTACTTTTTTCCCTCTACACCAATGACTGCACCTCTGGTGACCTCTCTGTCAAAATTGTGAAGTTTGCAGATGATGCAACAATCATTGGACTCATTACAGACGATGAGTCTGCGTGCAGATAGGAAGTTGATCAGTTGGCCCTGTAGTGCACTCAGGACAACTTAACAGTTGGATCCAGTTAAAACTGGAAATAACAGTGGATTTTAGGAGTCCTATTTCTCCCCCTTTACTATATTCAACAACACAATATCAGCATTACAGTCCTTCAGGTTTCTGGGCTTTGTAATCTCCAAAGACTTGAAATGGACAGCTAACATTAACACCATAATTAAGAAGGCACATTAGAGGATGTGTTTCCTGCATCAGCTAAAGAAATTCAACCTGTTCCAAGGGCTGCTGGTACAGTTCTGCAGTCCTTTGTACATCTATAATTGTCTGGTTCAGTGCTGCAAATATGTACAGACTCCAGCATACAGTGAAGATTGCAGAAAAAATAATTGCAACTAACCTGCCCTCCATAGAGGACTATATATTGAGAGGGCCAAGAAAAGGGTGAAGAAGATATGTGTAGATCCCTCACACCCTGGACACACCTTGTTTGAACCCCTTCCCTCTGGTAGATGCTGTAAAGTATTGCAATCCAAAACTATCTGATACAGAGACAGTTTTTCCCCCGGAGCCATCATATAGCTAAATGCTTGAACCATGGTATATGTTATACGATAGATTACAAAGGCAAAGAATTCCAAATTAACCTACGTGTGCATACATATCTATTTTTAATTCTGTATTTACAATATTCCTTTCTACTGTGCATTCATATTTATTTTCTGTACTTATAATAAAGAATACATATTTTGATTCTATATTTATAACATTCCTTTCTACTGTATACCTAACTTGTTATTTGTTTATGTTACTTTTTTATATTGTTATCTTATATATCTACTAAGAGCCATTGTACCAAATCAAGTTCCTTGCATGTCTAACCATCCTTGGCAAGAAAAATGTATCCGTATCTGTATTCAAAATAGAACATTGCACATGATACAGTCATCTACCATGACTTTTTCAGATAGAAGTTAAATAACTCTAATTATGTTTTGGCAGATTTACTAGTACTGTGATATTTATGTTTTTGCGAATTATATATCAGTGATTTGGAAACTTAACAGCGATGAGGACCACTGTGGTATAGTAGTAAAATTGTTGGACTAGGATTGGAGAGACCTAGGTTCAAGTCCACAGACAGCGGGGAAGGTTTGCTGGTTAATGTCAGGCCTGGTCATTTTTTCTTGTTGTTCAGTCACACAGTCGTGTCTGACTCTTCATGACCCCATGGACGGCATTATGTCAGATGTCCCTGTCCTACCCTGCCTCCTGGAGTCTTCCCAAGCCCACACCTATCACACTGACTATGCTATCTATCCATCTCATCCTCTGCCGTCCCCTTTTCCTCTTCC
>JANHZU010005465.1:482765-496689 GCA_032468055.1 Acrochordus granulatus | reverse complement strand
AAAGCAGGCATCTGGATTGGATTTTTTTTCAAGTAGAAGACGTTTCACCTTTTATCCAAAAGGCTTTCTCAATTCTCAAAGAATTTGTTGCGATTTAGTTCCTATCATTTATTCAAAAGGAGCAGCTGTCTAGAGTGCAAATGGGTGTATAGAGTGTATACTGTATAGTATGTATAGTATAGTATATATACTGTATATACATACTGTATAGCTGTATAGAGTGCAAATGAGAGATCTCACAATCTCTCCTTTATCCAGAAAAGTTGGTCAGCTAGAAAATACCATCTGGCTGCCAATCTTGCTACAATCCCATCTTCAGTCTTGGAGATGTCTAGTTTGCTATGGGTCCTCAAGTCTAAAATATAACCACTCTTTTCACTGAATGAACTAACATTGCCTCTGCTAGGATGTTATACTCTTTGATCTTTCCAATCCAACTTTTTTCCTTGCTTTTTATTTTCTAGGTGTGGATTCTTTCCAACCATTTCATATTAAGGCTTGCCTCTCAGAAACCATTCCAAGATAAGTGATTCTGATCTCTCTTTTTGCAAACTGCCATTTTCTGCTTTTCTTATTTCCCCACCTTCATCATGACAGTCTTCAATCTTAACAGCAAGGGCTAATAGACTGCAAGATCCTTCCTTAGCAAACAAAATACAACTTCCTTTGTGCCAAAGCACCCATAGATTCTGAAGCAGCATTTCAGTTGGGAGTATTACATGTTGTTACATGCAATTTCATGCAATTTCTTGTTTAAGTTAAAGATAGAATCATAGAACTGCAGGACTGGAAGGGACCTTGGAGGTCTTCTAGTCCAGCCCTGCCCTAGGTTGGAGTCCTTATACAATCCTAGACAAATAATTGTCCATATTTTTCTTGAAAATCTCTATAGAGGTTTTGAGCATCCACAACTCTGGGAGATAAGCTGTTCCACTGTTTAACAGCCCTTGCTTACAGAAAATTCCTCCTTATTTCCAGGTTGGATCACCTTTTGTTGAGCTTCCACCATTGCCTCTTATCCTGCCTTCAGGTGATATAGAGTATTAATTGATGCCTTCTTCTCTGTGACAGCCTACTGGAAGACTCTTATCATGTCTCCCCTTAGTCTTCTCTTAGACTAGAAATACATAGTTTGCTCAGTTTTTTTTTCATAAGGTGTAGTCTCCAGACTTCTTATCTTTGTTGCTCTTCTGTGTACTCTTTCAAGGTAAAGGTTACCCTGCCATTTGTGACCAACTGTAGGGTGCGGTGCTCATCTCTGTTTCTAAGCTGAAGAGCAAGTGTTCATCCGAGGACGCTTCTGTGGTCATGTGGCCAGCATGACTAGACGCCAAAGGTGCACTGACACTGTTACCTTTCCTACCGGAGTAGGTACCAATTTATCTACTCAAGTTTGCACGCTTTCAAACTGCAAGGTTGGCAGGAGCTGAGGCAGAACAGCAGGAGCTCATCCTGCTGTGTGGCAATGCCAGGTCTTGAACTCGGGCCGCTGACCTTCCAGCTGGCAAGCCCTTTCTACAGTCGCAGCATCGTTTTTGTAAAATGGTGACCAGAACTGGATGCAGAATTCCAAATGCGGCCTCACTGGTACAATACAGAATGTTGCTATAGAAAACGAAATCAATAAACACATCTGCTTATGTCTAAGGGAATTAATACAGCAATACGTCCTACGTGGGTTGGAATCTCTGGACAGTAACCACATTTAATTTATTGTTCCAAGTATTGCTTCTAAAGTAGCAGTCATTCTGTATTTTTTCACCCATATATGTTGCATACACTTACACACCCTTTACAAATCTAATAAAATAAATTGCCAGCTGAGAGTACGTCCAAAATAGCCTAGCAGACACATGCTATCTGAATATTCTGAGCAAACTGACATAATATTGGCCCAAGGAACGCTCCGAGCTTTATTTCTGTAACTGTTTAAAAATAAATATCTTTGTCAGACATGGCCCTGATGTCACCTGAAAGAACATTTTGAGCTTACAAAACTGACACTGAAATCCTCTGCATTTGGAAAAAATTCTCTGTGGCTTGATCAGTATTGCTGTAAATCTCAAAAGCTGTTTGGTGGAATGCAAGTAAGATGTTGTCAGAAGAGGAAAGTACACCTTATCCAGAATAAGATCACAAATGTCCTGGTTTATTTGGAAAAGAAAAGGGAAAATATTAAAATAGATGCTTCAGTTGTGTTTGGCAGGTTTACTTTCTCTCCTTCCCTCACATAGAAGTTTAGACTGCATTACTTCTGGAGAGGGAACCTGGAGGCCTTATATGACCCTGCCTACTTTACAAAACCTTCCATTTTAGCTGGGCCATGCCCATTTTTGACAACACTTTCCACAGCTGACATGCAGGACTCACATGGTTGCTCATCTCTGCTCTAACAAAATATGTCCTTTACCCATCTGATCTTCATTTACTTTTTCCTTGCCTTTCTCATACCAAAAATAAACCAAGTATGTTTTCATGCCGTTAACAAAGAGTACAATAGTTACTCCTTGATTATCATATTGTGAAATAACATCCTGTACCATTAGATTGATGATCCATTAATTCAGAAAACCAGTTTGGTGTGTGGCTACAGAAACCAGGAGACAACTCAGAAGTTAGCTAGTGAATTTGAGCTTATTTCTCCCTCTCAGCCCAACCCACCTCACAAGATAGTTGTGAGAAAAAGTTGAGAAAGAAAAATACCCTGTAGTGATCTGCAACAGATTACACTGTTATTCAGACTGCCATATGTATTGTCAATGCTATAGATGCAGTTAATGTATCACTTGAAAGGCAGTAAAGTAAAGGTAATGGTTTCTCCTGCCAGTTGTGACCAACTCTAAGGAGCATAGCCAAGAGAGCCAGTGTTCTCCAAAGACACTTCCATAGTCCTGTGGCCAACATGACTAAATGCAAGACATACAGTACGCTGTTACCTTTCCCACTAAGTTAGGTGATACCTATTTATTTGTATTTTACATGCTTGGTGAAAGGCAGTAGAGAAAAGCAATAATCAAAATGATAAATATTTAAGATTTGTCAAAAATATCCCGTGGCAAGCTTCTTCCACACTTTATTTACGGGAGCTTGCTCAGGCTGATATAAGTTTAATGTATATTTTTATACATTAATTATGAATAATATCTAAAATTTTGCAAAAATGAGTTTTTAACTTGATGGGTACTCTGTTGGAAAAATCCATTTACATTGCCCAATTGTCAAATTCCAAGTACTAGATATATAGTTCAACAGAATATTATCATATTAAACGTTTAGCTTTTGACACCACCATTCTATTTATATAATCTAATACTTCTTCCTAGAACTTGCTAAGTGTAAAAAATAGTCTAAACATATGGTTTAAAGACACATTATCCTTATTACTTCTCCAACAAAATCCTCATTTTGACAGTCCTTTTTCTATAACAACAGTTCAATAAATTCTAAATATTTTTGTTGTATAATTTGATATCCATTGCTATACTCTTGCTGTAGAAGTTAAAATACTCTCTTGTTCTTTATACAATATAGGAACCTCTAATTCTTTATTCCATTCATGTCTTAACATCTCTATATCAAATTTATTTATGGATAACAAATATCTATAGAAATTAATAGTAGGTTTTAAGGATTTAACAAATTGTTCTAGTACCTCAGTGATCTCAGAAGCTGAAAATGCTGTTGGTCCAAATTATTTTGTTAACAAGTAAATGTAAATATTGCCACTGACTAACACCTGATAGGTGATATTAGCCTCTTAACTCAGAGTATGTTAAAAATTCATCATCTCTCTAATTGGGGTGAATATCCTGCCTTCCATCCAATTTTTCCATATCATTATTCCCCAATTTTTAAAGTTGAGTTTTCCCATAAAATCAATTTAGCAAAGGAAAAAGTTGAATCTTTTTAAAATTAGAATTACATTCCATATTTTTACTGATGTAATTGTTTCCAGAAACACTAGAGTTTTAGTATATTTAGATCCTAATATTTTTTATTCAACCAAAAGTGCTATATATGTACAGTATATTACAAACTTGCCCAAATCAGAAAATTAACATCAGTTGTTGGCTTCCAGATCAATAATTGTTTTTAATCTATTTGCTTACTCACTTTGGCACAAATGATGTTATTTTTGCTATCCAAATTATTGCATTGAAAAAAAATCTAAAATTTTTGGGTTAAGATGGTAACCTGGCATTAGAGGAACAAGTAGTTTAAGATGAAACATATTTCTCTTACTTTCTTCAGTATATGAGGAAGGAGAGGCACGTGTTTGTTTTCAGCAGCCTTCAGCTTAATTCCCTAAGACACTTAGAAAAATCCCTTAAAACCAATGTTGATATGAATCTGTACTGTATTATAACTTCACACATTTTGGATGCAAGTAAAAACAGAATTATTTCTTATACAAATATATGCAAAAGTAAAGTAAAATTTCTCGCATTTTGCGAGAGTTCTGTAAGAAAAGTTGTTAAATCAGGTTGCACATGCTTCAGAAGTTATTTAGAGGAAGGACTTTGGGCCTTGTATAAGCATAGCATATCTCTGCTATTTATTAAAGCACTTAAGTTTTTTTTCAGACTTCTGAATGAAGTCTTCTTTTTTCAGAGGCACAGTATTAGCTGCATTAATTTTCCCAAGTTAATTTCTTAAAGTAGTAGCATTTCCCCCCGAAAGTCTAAGAAAGATTGGGCTGCTTTAACTAGAGACAGAAGATGCTGTGCTTCTATCAAAGCATTTTCAAGCAGTCCTGATATTTATTAAATAATCTGAACTCTTAACTGGAATTTTCAATGAATCACACTGAAAATATTTGAGTTTTTTCCATGTGATTCTGCCTTTCTTTTTTTTCAGCTCAATTAATGTAACACCTTCAAGGTGAGACTGACTTCTGATAACTTTATGAGCACATACATCTATATAGCTTTCTTGGCAGCACTAGAAAGTAGGGTTTTTTTTTATTTCCAATTTGTTGTATAGCTTTGCCATTTTTTATCTCCCAGTGAAAATTTAGCTTTGGAAGATCAGTCAAAATTAGCTGAGTGTTACCAGTGAGCTTGGTCTCAGTTAGGTTATACTTCTGGATGTGGTCACAAAATGGTGAGGCTCCAGACTATAAACAGCCCCTCCACTACAATTGCTGTAAATTAGTTTACACAAATGCTGTAAAAAAAGATCATGATTTTTAATGATCTTGAAATAAGAAATGCATAAAAAATGAAATGAAATCTCTAATATATAGATTGTCCAGCAACTGGGACAGAATTTTCCATTTCTAAGTGATGTTGATGAAGATTCTCAATCATCTAGGTAGAGATGTCTGGAGTCATGGCAACTGGACTTTTTTTCTTGTTGAACTGAAATGTTTCGCTGCTGAAGGTCAGAAAAATGTGGCAAATGAATTCCAGTTATATTTTCAGAGTAGTTTCATTCCTCACCTAACCTGAATAGCCTCATCAAGTGGACAATAGGAGATGTGAGTGGGCAGAGTTGTTGGGATGTAAATTCTGACTTCTAAATCCCTTATTCATCTCCAAAGCAGGTTGTTAACCATGGCCTCTCTGGTGAACTTGTGAAATGTTAAACTTCCTGGGGACTGATGAAAGAGCAGCATGAAAAATGGGGGACAGGTTGTATCTGAGGCCTCCACCTTTATTGAGGGAAGGATTTTCCAATTTGGCACAAAAATTGGAAAATGTTTATCATTTATGAAACATTTTATTGTTTATGAAGAAGCTACTTGGATGATCAGTGAAACATTTCAAACCAACAAGAAACTAAAGAAGTTTAGTTTCCATGACTCAGACTCCAGACTTTTCTAAGTGATGCAGTCATAAAGCACAATATCATGTGATTGCATTGCTTAACTACAGAAATCCTTACAATCCCCATTGCTCTTGTTAAGCAAAAATTGTTGGTCATTAAGCTTCTCACAATTTCCTTTCAGCATTCAACAACCCAAACTCAGTGGGAAAGTCAACAGGAAGTTGCAAGTCCCAAATGGCTTGCAAGCAGGTTGGCAGGCAGGTAAGCAGTTGCTGATGGGTGGAAGAGGGAGCAAAGAATTTGTGGGTGGCTAAGAAGTTACATCACAAGCAATTTGGGTGGCTGCTACTGGGTGAGGGAAAGCACATTAGTGATTGGGGAGGTATGGTGTGAGCATAGTGAGGCTCAAGGAGGGGACATAAGTGGCAAGGGAGATGTATGAGTGGTGGAGCCTGAGGTAGCTGCTGTCTGGTGGGCAAGAATGCATGAGTAGCTGGGAAGAGTGCAGAAGGGGCAGGGAAGGAATAGTGCAAATGTGGCAGGACTTGGGATGGTTGCTAGCAGATCAGAGGATGCTGATGAGGTGTGTTGCAAGTTCACAAGGCTCAGGGAGAATGTAAATGTGTGCAGATAGCCAGCAAGTTCAGAGAGGCTTTGGGAGGGTGCACATGTGGGGGAAACTTGCCTGAGCAATTTGTGACCCCGTTAACTTTTCTATGGGAAGCCAGCAGGAAAGCTTGCAAATGGTGATCATGTGATCACAGGACACTGCAACCGTCATGTGAGCCATTTGTCAAATGCCCAAATTGTGATCATGTGACCATGGATGTGCTCAGACAGCTGGAACTTTGATGTAACAACCACTCATTCAGCATCACTGTAATTTTGAACTAAACAAGTGGCTGTTAACCAAGGTCCTTAACATGGAGGAAAAAAACACGATTAAGAACAAAAAAATGCTTAAGAGAAAATTCTGTCTCTGTGAGTCTAATAGTCACATTAATTTTGCATTATTGCCAATCAAATGTGGCTCTCATAAACCCCACAGATGTTATGGGTGGTCTCATAATAATAACAGTTTGCTCATCTCTGCTCTATAGCTACTAAAGGTCATCTCACACATGTGCATTCACATTACTTGATTTTTCTCCTTTAGCTGGGTGAGCTTTATGGGCTTCCTTGAAATATACCTTGGAGGGATCTCCACATCTAGCAATTGGAGATGTAACTCAGTGAATCCTTCCCAAATTCATAGTTTTATGATTTCCTGCATGACAACTATGGTAAAAATTTAATAAACCATGGTTAGCTTAAACATTTAAGCATATCAGGAAAACACAGCTTCAGTCAATTCTGTCCCCTAATATACCTTATACTTCTAAAGCAGTTAGGAACAAATGTTTATTTACTGCACATTGAATAAGGTATTTGCATGTTTTCCATTATTTTCTGTAACATACTTTCTCTTTTCCATTACAATGAAAGTCTAATCTGATGTTCTTTATATAAAAAGTATAATTTGATGATCTGGCAAAAACATGTTAAACCAGTTTTACTATTAAACCTCCAACACTATCATTTTAAGTAATTCAAAGTAAATAATTTTCTGGACCTGGTTAAATGATTTCTGGGAATACCAACTATCTAGAAATAAAACAATTCAAATAAATTCATATCCAAGTCTTCACTGCATTACTAAATTTGTCTAAGAGCAAATTTTCAGTACTCTATAAGCTCTTAATTAAGAAAAAGAAGAAACCATTAGATTTGTTTCTCCCAATAATAAAATAAGTAATTGCCAAAACTGGAAGATATTGGCTTCTTCAGCATGGTAGCATGGCTCCAGTTAAAAAACATGATTTATATGAGTTTTACCAGAAAAGGAAATGGGGAGGGGGGAGAAGTAAATATACCCATATGGATAATTGGAATATCCATGGCAGAAACTTTGAAAAAAATACCAGAAAATTGGCTGAAAGAGGAGTGTCAGAATGTACACTATGCAGGGAAACATATATTGTAACACTAAGTTCTGCTTTGGTTAAACAATAAAAAAGACATGGCTGATAAAAGAGTATCTTTTGTTCTTTAATTTGGCTAACTACTTGAAATAGATGTAAAATAAAGTGTAGCCTCATTTTTAACTTCCTTCTCTAACAATCTACATCTGTCATCCAAGTTGAGCGTGTTAGTATGGGGGCAGGGAGAGTATGTATCCTTTTACTTTAAAATAATATTTCTTTCTGTTTTGCTTGACTACTGACATAATATGATCAGGATGGTGATGGAAACCAGATACAACTGCAATAGATTTCTCCCCTCCCAGTAGCTGAACTTATGTTTAACCAAGCTTCATTCAGCCCAATTTATTTTAGAACCTCTTTTCTTAGAGGAAATAAAGGTTGATTTTGTCATCACTGGCTGTGGTTGCACAACTACAGTTTCTGTTCCAGGTCAAACAGTATTCAAAACATGCTCTTAAACCTCATCACATTTCTGTGTATTGCAAGTTGTTCAGATATTTAGATTTCAAAGTTACTGGATCTGGGACTATTTCTTCTTTTCCTCTTTTCTTTATTAATTAAAATTTCTTGTCTATTTTTCTTACATGAGGTCTTCCCCCACCACTGGGGCCATTTTCCTACTAATACCTTGAAGCATCTTTATCACATCATAGTGAAATAAAACAACTGCTGTCTTCATTACTGTTATACTGGCATAACAATTGTTTATTTATCTGATAAATTTATATAACTCCCTATCTCACATATGCTTCTGCTAATCACTCCATTAAGGAGAAAAATTAATCTTTTTTAGTCATGGTTTCCCCATTTGATTTACCTATCACTCTTTTTTACAAAAAAGATGCTGATGTGAAGTCAATAGAGTCAAAGTGCTCAGAAGATAGAAAAAACAAGCCAATTATGCTCTTCTGTTTTGAAATGTGAATCCTTCCTTCCCTTTTACTAGTTAAGTTCTTCTAAATCACATAAAAATCTTGGACACTGCATCACCATGCATTCCCATCTGGAGCCCATTTCTTGAAGTGTCCTGTAAAATCTCCTGCCCTGTCATGAAGAAGAGAAGCAACTGACCAAGTATTAATAAATCCTTGATTTATTATCTCCCCAAAACTATTATCTTTCTTCAAGCAGGACTTTTTCTTCTTGCAGATTGTTGAAGGCATTGTCTCTTAGCTAGACAGCCTGCTCAGCAAATTATATACTTTCCCCATGTCACACTCAATCTAATCTGAAAAGGCTTTAATTTACCTGCTGCAACCAACATAATTCACAACTGAGACCATTTCTGTTTTGGTGTTTTGCCTTTCAACTGCCATCCCCAAGCTGACTGTTCGTGGATGAGTTCAACTCCTTGAATTTCTATCCAATAATATTCTATTAGAATATTTGAATATTCTAAGCCAAAGGTATTTCAGCAAGTCCAACATATCAGGAATCCCCTAGACTGGGGAAAATGGCCTTCAAATGTTTGGGTCTTTGGGTCTGTTTGATTCCTTGCTTTATTAAGGGCCACAATAGTGGCATCTGCCTAGATATTTCTGAGAGATGCTAGTGTAAGGAACAAAACTGGCTGTAGTTGGACAAAGATAAAATTAACAAACTTACAAAAACACTCTTTCTCAAAGCATTTTCACACGAGCACTTCACACCACTCCATATTTGGAAAAGACTTAGAACTAAACCAATTCAGCTTCCCAATCAGTCCGTTCCTGAGAACAGACACCCACAGGCCCTATTTTTTTATTTCTGTATTTTCTCTGATATGTTTGAAACTGCCAGAACTGGTGCTTTCTGTGGGATTGCTGTGACATGTACAAGCTACAAAGCTTGTGGGCAGCCTGTTGTCTTCCTGAAGGAGCCCTTTGCTTCTTTGTGTCTCTAGTTCCTCGCCTTGTCAGCCATCATTTTTTCTCACTTTGCCCCAGGGGTTCTCAGCCTTAGCAACTTTAAGATGTCTGAACTTCAACTCCAGGAGTTTTGGGAAATGAAATCCAGCCATCTTAAAACTGCCAAGATTGAGAAACACTGTTCCTCCTCCATGAGGGTTCCTTGGAGTCTCTCCCTTCTTGAATGTTCTCTGCCACTCCAGCAAGCTATAGGAACTATGGTTAAAGATACTATGGAAAGTATCCAGTTATAAAATGACCAGTGTCATCTTCACAACTCTCAGCAAGTAAGGGACTAGCAGCCAGGAAACCATTACAGAGTTGAAATAATTTTGTTTACATTTTTAAAAAATGAATATATATTCTGAAAAATGTGAAGGGATACACCAGCAATATATTTTAGAGGGCACAGGTATCTGTAGGACTGAAGGGAAAAAAAATCAGGACGGCAGCTGCAATCCCATCCTTTTTTTTCACCTTCTGTTGCATTCTGCACTGTATTTAAAAAAGAAAAGGTACTTTGATCCCAGGAACCATCTTGATTTTTTTAGGCCCTCCCCCCCTTATGGCTCCCCTGATTGAGGGACTTGGAGCAATGGATTTCTGTCAGAAGCTTAAACAATCTTTTCACCTTCTGTTTATCAAAGTGAAGGAATAATGATTAGCTCCTGATGCCTGTATTTTATTTACTTTTATTTATATCCCACTTTTATTATTTTTATAAACAACTCAAGATGGCAAACATATCCATCTTTTCTCCTCCTATTTTCCCCACAACAACCCCGTGAAGTGAGTTAGGCTGAGAGAGAGTGACTGGCCCAAGGTCACCCAGCCGGCTTTCATGCCTAAGGAAGGACTTTTCTAGTATGGTGCCTTAATCTATTAAATCAATAAAATAAATAAAAGTGAAATTAAAAATAGGTCAATTTCAAATGCTTTGTAAGGGGCTGAGGTATAATAGTCCAGGACGTATTGAAGTATCCCAAGCCTGATGCCCAATATCATGGCCTAGGTTCAGGGTACAGAATGGCCTTGTTATTACAAATGCTCATTACTTGTTTATATTATAATTTACCTAACTTACCTTTGAAATTCTCCCTTTGCACATGAGTAGTGAAGTTTCAGGTACATAAATAATCCACACTTCCAGAATGCATTGTTTTTAAATAATTACTGATATAGCCATTTTTACTGCTGTCCCAATTTGGTTGGCATGTTTAAGAGAAGAAGAAAGAAAAGGATCAGCCAACCATATAATAACTTTCCACAACCTTTAGTTGTGTTCAGATTCTAGGACATGTTCTGTGATTTCTGAATCCAACAGATAGAATTTCAGAGTTTTGCTTCTGTTCCATTATTTGGAGATGTTGTTGAAAAATGTTCTTTTAGAAACTACATCATGATGCAGAGAATCTGTGGATCTTGATATGTTGTAGGATTTCAAATTCCATCAGGATTAATCGACATAAACAACAGAGGTAATGGAATCTGTAGTACATTATCTGGTGAGCTTTTGTACAGATGTCTCTCCCAATCCTGATCAACAGATAGCATGGGGCTCCGGGCGGGGGTTTCATTATCATCATGGAGGAGGCTGATGGATTCGTAGCCATCCTCACCCCCTTTTTTACATACAAAATCTTTTAGCCCACCCCACTAGTCTGCCGGGTTTTTTATTTTATTTTAATGTGTTTATTATTTATTATTTTTAAATGTTTTTAATTAAATGTTTTTAGTATTGTTAGCTGCCGAGAGTCTCCAGATTTTGGCGGCATGTAAATTAAATAAATAAACATAGTGGTATAAATTTTGATAGTGGTATGAAACCCAAGATGTAGTATTTCAGAAGTTATTTTTTAAATTTAAAAGATCACTAAAGGGGCATATGATATAAAAATAATTTACAAGTAGTCCTAGACTTATGACTCGTCACTTAACAACTATTCAAAGTTATGATGAACCTCCCCAAAAGGACTTACAATCTGATTTTGAAATTCCAACATCAGTCCCGGCCATGGTCATGTCACCATACTTTGGGTGCTTGGCAATTTACAGCTGTTTGCAGCATGCAACTATTGTGTGACTGATTTATGATAGTTTTGCCAGGAGCTGGCATTTAATTCTGATTTCTAGCAAAACCGGCCCGTAGTGAACAATGGGTTAATTTAATTATTGCAGTATTTGCTTTACAACTGTCACATTCACTTAAAACCTTTAACAGTTATGTGGTGACCTGCTTTATGAGTACCACAACTTACAACTGTAATTATCAGGCTCAATTATGGTCATAAGTTGAGGATTATCTGTATAATAGAAACATAGAATCCAAATGTTCTGTCTTGTCTATGGTAATAGCTCAAGAAGAACTGATTTTTTTAATTTTCTCTCATTTCAACATATCTCTATTTCTGCCACTTCTACCTTCAGTCCTTCACTCGGATCCTTCTCTAAAGCACTGTGGATAACCACTGTACACTGTACAATGGCCAAGTCCTACTTCCAAATAATCTTAGTCTTTTTCAACGTGCTGGCTTTCTAATATTTTGCACTGAAGTGCTCCTGACTCTTGACCATTTGACATGATAACCGGGAGCCGTGGTAACTGTGTCCGTCCCATGTAGCCTCTGGTTTGCTGGCAGACGTGCCACTCACTTATCGAAGTTAAGTTTAAGTCCTAAAACCTAGACCTATTTGTTCTTGCTAGGACTGAATGAAAACTTGCTGCTTCCTATCCAGACTCCTTGTACTTCTAGATACTGAGACAGAACATCCACATCATCACACAGATTGATCCACATACTAACAAGAAATGGCAACTAGGAAATCTGCAACAAAAAAAAACAGAGAGAGTGCATGTAACGGCGGGAAAGAGATGACCCTCAACTCAGTCGGCTGAGGAAGAAAGGAAACGCGACGGCGCCAGACTAACCCTCGTCTGAATAGAATCCAAAGCAACCAATGGACGGCCGCGAAAAAGTCCGGCGCGAGAGAAGAGGGAGGGTCTAAGCCTATCACGTGCATTGTTTACTATAGGAGGAATCTCCTAGCAATAGAAAAGCTAACGTCGCCATGGCAGCCAGCCGCGCCGGTTCTGCAACAGAAACGGGAAGAGCGGCGGATTAAGCCATATCTTCCTAGATTCTAACAATAGCAGAGCGAACCGACCCCATCTCAGTCTGGTAAGCGGGTGCGAAGAAATGGATGTATCATATATTCAACATAATTCAACAATACACTATGGTTGTAAATGTCTTGTCTTTGTTTTAGCATCTTCCTGCCAAGACTCTGGGATGGTCATAAGTCATGGGAGTGGCCTTGACTAGAGCAGCTCAGTGGACCACGGCTGGGTCTGGAACTGGCACATTAGAAATTACGCCCCTGAATGAATCTCTTTTGAATGAAATTATTAAGTTTACCGAAACATTTGGTAGCAAGCATCCCCAAGAAGCAGCATTCGTCTTTAAGGAGTCCCTTGAATGGCAGACAAAAATAGAGCCATCTGCATTTGAGGCAGGCTATGAAGTCAGGTAAGACTGTGTGGTTCTTTCTTCCCACAACATAGAGTATAAAAATAAAATACTCAGTTGCTTGCACTGTATGTCTTTAAAATGACTATAAAGATGTTTTTATGTGCGGATTTTGTTTTCTGAATTTTCTGTGGAAATTTTAGGCAGTGATTTGGATCTTTTTGCCATGTGATGTCCTAATAGTTGTGCATAACTTTGCATCTACAAATCTTCAGATTAGGGACCATTTTTGTTTTGTGAACAGCTAAAGCCAAGAGAATGTATAAGCATGTAAAAAGCATAATCATAATAATCAGTAGAGTTCAACAGAGAGCCACTTTGTTATAGTGGCTAAAGTGCTGAGTTAGAAATCAAGAAAATGGTGAAGTTCTAGTTCTTTAAGCATGAAAGCTGGCTGGGTGACTTTGGGCCAGTCACTGTCTCAGCCCAACCCTCCTGTAGGGTGTTGCTGTGGAAAAACAGAAAACAGAAACATTAAGTATGAATACTGCCTTGAGTTGACTACAGGTAGTCTTGAGATTGCAACAGCACTTGAGGCCGGGATTGCCATTGCTAAACAATGCAGTCATAATGTGAAACAGCACATGTCTGCATTGCTTAGCAATCCCTGCCATCCCCATTGTTGTCATAACCCCAGGATTGTCTGTGAAGACTCTCACTCGTCCAGGGTAATTGCATCGCAACAAAGTTTAAAAAAAAACAGGCATCTGGACTGGAT